>BMAT01007891.1:49080-64365 GCA_019649035.1 Elysia marginata | reverse complement strand
TCTCTATCTATCTATCTATCTATCTCTCTCTCTTCCTCTCTCTAAAAACTCAAGTAGAGTTCACAACACTTGCTGTATACCTATAAAGTAGATAAGGATCCAAAAAGGGTGCAAGTAAATCTGTAAGATCTAGATAATAGTTTATAAAAAGCAGATAAACAACCTATTACTTCGTGACACAAGAAAAAAATGTTTGATATCTCCAGTGTAATATGCATTGTTGATGAAAAAGGCATTTAAATAAAGCCGAAACGTTTTTATGTTATAACTTAGGTAGTATTGTTTTTTTCTTGTGTCACGAAGTAATAAGTCGTTTATCTACTTTTTATAAACTATTCTCTCTCTTTCTTTCTCTAATTCTTTCATTCTCTCTCCACCCTCTCTCACTCGTTCTTCCTCACTTTATCTCTTTTTAAAGCTATTAGCTTGTTGGATTTAGCTAATTCTTCAAGGCAACGTCAAAGAAGTAATCTACTACATCCTGTTGTTTTTGTCATATCCCCTTCAAAAAACGTGGTTGTATAAGAGTTTTTGGTGAAATTAGCCATAGGATTTTTTAGTACAGGTATGAAAAAACAAGGAGACAGCCTGAGCCCAGTACTATTCACCATCGACTTAGAAAACGCTCTCTGAGAGATTCGAACCACTCTACCCGAACCAAATTCCTCTTATGGTAGGGAAATTCCCAGTGAAATAGCTTATGCCGACGACGTCGACTTTATCGGGCATGACTACGCCAATACCGCCAAAATCCAAGAGACACTAGAAAAATATCAACTCAAAGTGAACACTGACAAAACTGAGTTCACATTACTATAAAAAAGTGAAGAAGACTGGAAAAAAGTGAAAAAGGTAGGCTCGCTCATTGACGACAAGGAGGACATAGAACGAAGAAAGCAGCTTTCCTCCACAGCTCTAAGCAGGCTAAACAATCTGTGGTTAGAAGACAACAAAATCAAAACTGCAACAAAGATACATCTCTATAAATCATTGGTAAAATCTATCCTGCTATATAACTGCAGCACATGGGCTCTAACTCATACAGAGGAAGAAAAACTAAACGCATTTCATCGAAAGCAATTGAAAAAGATCCTGAACATAAAATTCCCGGTCAAAATCACAAATAAGTCACTCTACAAAAAATGTCAAGAAAAGCCACTATCACTGCAAATACTTGAATCTCGTTGGAAATTATTTGGACATATCTTACGGAGACATTCCCGCTAACAAAGCAACTCGTGCATATTTCATTCAATGTGGCAAAAACCACAGGGGAAGACCAAGAACAACACTTCCAACAGTCTTCAACAGAGACCTCGCACTGATTGACCATGAAATCAGACTCCATTCATCTGATGAGCTGGATAAGATCACTGCACTCGCACAAGATCGAAGGCAGTGGCATGAAATGACGGCAAAGATAGAGAGAGCTGCCGAAGCGTCGCAGACAGAGAACTGGGATGCGCCACGGTACTAAGTCAGTAAGTCATGAAAAAACAATTAAAGTCACCGCGAAACAACAAAATTGCGGATTACATGCGCTCATACGCTAAAGGCTATGTCAAGAACAGAAAATGCCAAGCCCTAACCTTCATTCAAAAGCTTATTATGAAGACCCAATTTTGAGTTCCAAGCTGACAAACGATTCTTGAATAATTGAAGCAGTAATCTTTGTGTTGGTGGGTTTTTTCTATTTAAGTCATATTGGCTTTTGATGAGACTACTTTTTTTTTTTAACCGTAACCAGTTTTTTTTAACTAGAAAAGGGTAGTTCTAAATAAATCAAGGCTTAACATTCAAGATTGTGTTGGGGCCTCTATTGGCCAAACCAACAAAATCTAAATTTAAGTTTTAGTTAGATTTGGATGAGACAGATGTAGTCCATCATTTTCAACGAACCAGATTCTAGATATGAAATTCATTTTCCAGACCAGATTTTGAATTAGAGTATATCTTGGCCAATCTCAAATTTCTTAATGAAAAAAAAAACTTCTTTGCAACCGATTACTACTAGGCCTACGTTTTAGCCTTTCTTCAGACTACACCATCTCTCTATAATAAAAAAAAAAACCAGATAGAGCTTAAGCCTATAGGCTTTCTAAATCAAAAGATAAATTCTTCTTAAATTAAGTTTTAACCAAACGGAGCGTTTAAATAGCGGAGCACACATTCGCACCCTTTGAAAACTAAAGCGCTGTTTTTCCATAAGGAAAATAATCCCTGTTACCTAGGAGTCTCTTGACGCGGTCAAGATTGTATTCAAAGTTTTAGCTGTCTCGCAGAACAACCTCGAGAACACACAATAACGTGTAAAATGGCTCTAAAGAAATAGACCTGACATAACTAGAACCTAGACCCTAACTATAAAAAATATAGCCCTATTACTTGTTGCTGTTCAATTTCCTTGAATATGAATCAGGACACATAATTAAGAACTAAGTAAGACCCAGATCTAGATTAGATCTAGATCTAGATTCGAATCCATCATGACTCCTACTAGCAAGTATAAAGCTAGCAATACGACAGTGTTTTCACTCTTGTTCCCTCTCTTGCTCGTCTTCCTTGTATTAGGGGTAAGTAAAAGTGTTAACTCTGAGATTAGATCTATAGTGTGTAATGTTGTACAGACATTTAGATTTAAAAATCTAGATCTATATCATGTCATGTTAAAAGGGGGGTTTTCAAATTGGCATTTTGTTTTTAATCAAGTTAGAGGAAACGGAAGGCCAATTTTCTGTGTGGCTGCTTTATGAAACAGAAGTTTGGAATGGCAATTTATACAGCGGCGTAACCCTAGCTTTGAGCTTACTTATCTTAAAGCATAGAAATCTGAAGCTTAATTTCATTTCCTTTAGCTTTGCTTCTTGATTCAGTGTTTTCCGAACGATCCAGCATAGGACTGGTTAGGTACCTGAGCACTGCGACTGAAAGTCTCGGTACCGGTAGATCTACAATTGATTTCGTGCGAGAATCCTCGGCACAGCTGTACAGTTGCAGTCCAGTTTGTTCTCATGCGACTCGGTCTAAATGAAAGTTATTATCTTGTTTCGTCACAAATAGAATCAAGATCTAGACATCTGGTATTTAGTTAATCTATCTCAAAATATAATTTAATGATAGCCTAATATCCAACTGGATCTAGAATCAAGATTCTAGTCTAGTTTAAATTTTTTTCAATGCATGTGATTTTATCATACTTTGTGAACACAAGAGCGCAATGCCACACCAGTACTTAATCAACACAATAAATTAAGATGGTAAAGTTAGATATAGTCATATATAATTATTTAAAACTGCTTTTGAAAGACCCTCTGTTTGGCTTACAACTAAGTCACCGTGGGCTAAATATCTGGTTCAATAGGAAAGGATGTGAAGGTACACATCAAACAAAATTGCTTTCTAAAAAGTGAGTGGCTTTTAGCTTAGACAGCGTCGTCGCATGACTTTTGCATTTCATTTGAACTAAAAAGGCAAACGCGGAATATATGGATTAATTGAACCTGTATTTAATCCTATGGAAGTGATCTTTTAAAGAACTATCTGACAATAAACTATTCTAACTCTAATGTGCTATCAAATATTGCACCTTTATTTTTTAAAAAATTGTATGACGATAAGGAAGGCATATTTCTTTAAGTCTTTATCAAGGTCTAAAATAGAGCTTACACTTTAACATTGATAAGGGCAAAATGCCTCACATACTTTGTGTGGCGTGTTTGTTTACCTCATTAGCATTCCTTGTGATCTTTTTCTTTGAGTTTCAACCTGTCCTTGCTGTGACTGACTTCATGCTACAAATTCTTTTATTTCTTAATTACTGTTTTACTTTGGGTTGCAATGGAGAAAATACACACATATGCATAAAACTATTTCCTTTAATATGGGCCATTGGTTTGAATTACTGAGGGAAAAAATTAAAGTCAATTCACTTAACAGCGAGATTAGCGTAAAGAGAGCTTGTTCACACGTCCGGATTTGTGTCCTCAGAGAGTGTCCACCAAGGAGTTTCCACCAGAGTCCGACTCAGCGCCAACTAAGGTAGTGGTTGTAGAGGTTCCGCCAGTTGACGGGGAGGCGGCCGAAAAGAAAAACGAGGAAGAAAAACCACAACGTGAGAAAGAGCGTATACCTTTTTGGTTCTTTCCATGTTCTGATGTTCATTAAAGTTTCGATTTTTATGAAAGCAAAAGTAAAGAAGGTATTTTCTATAATGCTTAATCCACTTAAATGCTTCAAGTGATTTACATAGGTTCGCCAACAATCCAACACTAACCAAATTACCTTCTAAACTCAGAAAGCTTATCATACTAGCCTACTGACAAAATCTTTTGTTGCCCACAGATGGTAACTTATTCAAAGCCTGAATGAGGCCAAATTTTGTGTGTAAGGACTAAAAAGACCGATGTGTTGAGCTAGGGAAATGAAGGACCAGTTCTCCCTATGAATTTGGTTTGCATCAGTCCCTGTCAAAATTCGAACTCGAGGTCTGGATCTAGAACCCAAGAGCTTTTTTCAGTAAAGTAAAAGGAAAGCAACGAGCGTTTTTATATGGCGCCTAATCCACTAAAATGTTTTAAGCGCTTCACGTGGGTTTCCCTAAGGCCATTACCAACCATATTACTGTCTGCATTCACAGAGGAGCAGCCGTTAAAGCGTATCACTCCGACATTTTGACAAGCTCTTTCATTGCCTATAACCGAGTAATCATTTAACTCCTGAGTAGGGTGGGGTAATATGTGTAAAGAACCTTTCCCGAGAATAAAATGCCGACTTGCCAAGCCAGGGCTCGAACCCAGGACCTCTCAGGCCGAGAGCTGAGTGTCTACCAATAGGTCACGACGCCAAAATATTTACTATTTTAGGTCTTACAACATACAACAAACAGTAAATAGTGGTATAATCTATAGTACTTGTTTATACGTAACAGTTAGAAAAGGTTACTTTTATATAGTAGGCCTACAAGCCTGGCTGCCCGTTCAAGTAAAAGGAGAGAAAAACTATATGAAGTGAAAATTTCAACACACAAAGTAAAGCCCCTCAGTTGAAGGGTTTAAAACTACTCACCCTCAATAAGATTTTTTACTGAGGTGACACACATCTACTTATCTTCAGAAATACAGCATCGGGCCTTTGGCAATACATTGTTATTATAATATAGCCACTAGTATGACAAAATAAGAAATTCCCCTTTCCTCTTTCATGTTCTTCTTGTTTTTCCTTCTTCCTTCTTCACGCTTCTTCCCCTCTTTCCTTCGTATTCCTTCTTGTCCTTTCTTCTTCCTTCTTCCTTGTTCTACTTTTTCTAGTTTTTTGTGGTGAGTGGATACAAACTATATTAGGCAGCTTAAAGATTGATACTTTAATGATTCACAAGCTCAATTTGAGGTGAAACTTTGTTTCTTTTCTGTACGAAAATATCGCGTGAAAAGGCTTCTCAATCAATTTTCTTCAATTCCATGATTTGATCTGAGCTTTTGATGGCAGTTCAACGAATAATAAAAATACCTTTGATTGAGTTTAAACAATCCTGCGCTTTTGGGTGTCTCGTCCTCAGATTTTAGAACAGATAACTTCGATGCATAGATGATTTACTATTTCCAAAAACGATTAAGGTTAACTCCGTTAAGACTGTTTTGACGATGGATGAATGAAATGGTTACGTTTTATGCGTTGGTGTATTCAGATGTGGTACCTAAAAGCTTCTTTATATTCTGTTTGCTCTGTATGCTAGCCTCCGAGACTGGTCCGGGTCTGGAGCGAGACACGGATGACCCTCAGGATATTGTCCACACCAGAGAGCTGCTAAAGAACATGAAGCCTGGTCCGGGAGTACAGTGGCGTCTCACTATGCCAGTCCCGCTGGAGGAGACTCAGCCCGACCTACGCAGGAAGCGTCGTGACGCAAACACCAACAGGCGATCACTGGCCAGGGATGCGTCTGAAGTAAACTTGAAAACACTTCACAGTGAAAATGTGCCAAAAGAACATTCAACGGTTGGTCCAGTTGGTTTGGGAAAGGCCGAAAATCTTATGAACAACAGTGGAGAAGAGTTGCAGTCTAATGAAGAGAAGAATATGAAAGGATTTTTGGAAGGGGATTCAGGACTTATGAATGATGGCATGAAAGACAAATTTAACCTAGAAAAAGAAGGTATTAATTCTGGTAAAGTGGATTTGGGAACCACTAGCGACAAGTATAAAGATCTATACACCAAGGATAATTTGACCAAAGTTTCTAAAAGCGGTGAGTCAGATATTGCGAATTCTGGTAGTGCTGATCAGGGAGATGCACGACAAGAACAGATAACTAAAAATCTTATATTTGTCAACGTTGAAAAGCAAGGAGTGGTGAGAAGGGTGAATGACATGAAAATTAAAGAAAGGGGTGTAAAATTAGACGAACCTGAACGAAAGACCAATATAATAGGTTCAAAAAAAAACTCACCAGAAACTAAACCAGGCAGCAAGGAACTTTACTCTGAGGAAGGTTTGTTGGGCGAGGCACAGGACAAAAAAGTCATCGAGATTGTGCCGGAACCATTTATAGTAGAAAAAAGCCGTTCTCTCCCGTATGAGATCAGACCAGACATTGGTGGAAAAGCTCTGCAGGCCGAGACAGTCAATAATGTTTACCCTGGACATGTTGAAGTAGAAGTTACAGGAGACACCGGTTCTAAGGCCGAGACAGCCAATAATGTTTACCCTGGACATGTTGAAGTAGAAATTACAAGAGACACCGGTTTTCTGGGCGAGACAGCCAATAATGTTTACCCTGGACATGGTGATGTAGAGATTACCAAAAACACCGGTTCTCTGGGCGAGACAGCCAATAATGTTTACCCTGGACATGGTGATGTAGAGATTACCAAAGACACCGGTCCTCTGGGCGAGATAACCAATAATGTTTACCCTGGACATGCTGATGTAGAGATTAATAAAGACACCGGTTCTAAGGCCGAGACAGCCAATAATGTTTACCCTGGACATGCTGAGGTAGAGATTACCAAAGACACCGGTTCTCAGGCCGAGACAACCAATAATGTTTACCCTGGACATGCTGATGTAGAGATTACCAAAGACACCGGTTCTCTGGGCGGGACAGCAAATAATGTTTACCCTGGACATGCTGAGGTACAAATTACAAGAGACACCGGTTCTAAGACTGGGACAGTCAATAATGTTAACACTGGACATGCTGAGAAAGTGATTACTAATGACACAAATTCTAAGGTTGAGACAGCTGATAGTGTTAACACTAAACATGCTGAGGAAGTGTTTACTAATGACACAAATTCTATGGTTGAGACAGCTCATAATGTTAACACTAAACATGCTGAGGAAGTGATTACTAACGACACAAATTCTAAGGTTGAGACAGCTGGTAGTGTTAACACCGGACATTCTGAGGAAGTGATCACTAAAGACACAAATTCTTTGTATGATCTCACAAAAAAAAACTATGAATATGACATTTCAGAATCAGGAAGCATGAGAGTCGGTGTACCACGAAGGACAAGGAGAAGGAGTAGGAGAAGAAGAAAACACCATAGACTTGGCAGAAGAAATACATATAATAATGGAAGGGTGAGCTCGATTGGAGAATATTCAGATACATTCAGTAAAGATATGAATGACATGGAAAGAAAATATAAAACAGGAAAAGGTGAGAGAGTAAAGAGGAGAAGTAGAAGAAGGAGGAAACACCATAGACTTAGGAGAAGAAGTCTCTCTTCTAACAGGTTTGCCATGACTTCAGTTGAAGAAACAAATGGAAACGTCAAAGAGGTCAAAGATAACTCAGAGGCAGAGAATGGGTATGAGAACTCAGTCGGTGTATTCGCTGAAAGGGTAAAAAGAAGGAGCAGGAGAAGGAGGAAGCATCATAGACTCGGTAAAAGATCAGTTAGTTCTACGACCAAGGATGTGTCAAATACACGAACGCACAAAGTTGGTGTAGATCAATACAAAATAAGTCCCTCGTTTAGATTTGTTAATGGACTGATCGATCCAACACGAGATAGCGCAGACCGTGATGTCAAAGTTGATGGAGATGATGGCATTTCAATTAGTGAGGCAGTGGCTTCTGTAGCTCAGCAAGAAACAACTGAGAAACCCTATGAAAACATTGTGAGCTCGAGAGACTTAAAAGGATTTTATAAGGGGTCTGAAGAACATAGGAGGTACCCTAGGAGAGATAAAAGAGAAGCTAATATAGGTGATTATAACTTAGAAAGCTTCGCGCATGAAAGTCTGCTCCACGCTAAAGAGTTTGGGAAAACGGATAGTAGCCTAGGGCAAAATAATGACATTCCCATAGATGAGATTGATACAAGTACCGAGGAAGGGTCTTATTTAAAAGGACTAATAAGTGGAGAAAAACGGCTAAGGCGAGTAGCGAGAGAATCGTTAGAGGCTCCGGGAGATGACGTTGATGTGCCTGGCAACAGCTTGGACGAGAATATTGATGTTGGCGAAGACCTTGGTGATGTTGATAGTGGTGGTGCCGTTAACGAGGCTACCGATGTACCTATGGAGGGTAGTGATGGTGATGTTGGTGGAATTGTCGGTGCTGGTATTGCTGGTGGTGTTGGAGATGAACTGGACGTCGACATCGATGGAGGCGGCAGCGATATTGCTTACGACCCAAATGGTGAAATGGTCGAAGAGGATAGCCTTGGTGGTGAAATCGTAAAAGGAGATGGGGTCGATCTAGTTTCGCCAGCGGCAGGTGGAGACGAAATTGACCCTGCCTTAGGTGAGTTGGATGATGACTATGATGTGTTACCGGCGACCGGATATCAAGAGACTACCGTTGCGAAGAAAATAGAGGTCCCTAATAAGCAGATGGCAGAAGATATGCCAGACCGAAAGAAGAATGTTAAGAGTCACGGGAAACCTTCCAAAAAACATCATTTTGCTGTTGGTAAAGATTCTACTTTAGAAGACAAAAAACAGGATGCATGGTATAAAGATCATATGAGGAAATTACACGATGAAAAAGAAGTCCTGCAGAAGCATGTGGCCGAGACCCGACGGAAAATCGAAGGTAGTAGAGACGAAGTGCCACGTCCAAGAAAATTATCTAAAGTCATGAAGGAAAAGAAGGATAAGGCCACCTATAAACGTATTCTTAGTAAAAGTAGCGATGAAAAACAAGGTACTGTTGTTAACACTAAAATCAAAGGCAGAAGTGATGATGAATTGGCAAAGACGATGCGCCGCCTGGAGCAAAAAGTGGATACTTTGAAATCAATGATCGAGTCAGGGCTGCGGAAGAAGCGTCCCAAAGCGAGAGCTGGCGAGACGAAACATGGCCACAGGCACAAGCGCTCGTTGAGTAATAAACTCGGCCTAGGAGAAAACCAATTAGTAGCGCTTAATTCAGTTAAAATAATTTCTAAACCTGCGAGGAAATTTCCAGAGGGAGAAAATATCTCTTCGTTTGTGAATATGCTCAGGAGCAGAAGACATAACGAGGACGAAGAGCAAAGAATATTCATTCTAACTTTGCCATTGAACAGGGAAGAGTCGAGTTTACCATCAGAAAAACTAATTCCTAATAATGAATCTGAGCCCACAGATTTGACGCATGGAGAGAGCCCCATTTCGCTACCGATGTTTAGTACTCTTCGTCCTGACGACAAAAGCGATAGTGACATTAAGTTTTACAGTGATAGAGCGGATCAAGACTCTGCATCTTATCCATCGCGCGCAATTCATTTATTTCAGCCACTAATACAGTTACCTCAAAAGGAGTTATTTTCGAAGTCTCTTTTTTCACCCCAAAACCCTGGTGTGCCTGATACAAGAACGGATCCATCAACACCAAACGCACTTCACGTGCACACCCTGCCACATCACAATACTGTTTCAACAAACGCTCTCAGAGACAAGTGGCAAAGAGGGGCCGAGAATGAGTTGTTTCGAGGATCTAAGAGCATGGATAAAACAACCAATAATCGACATGTGATAAAGAAAAACCTTGCAGAAGAAGATTATTTTCAGAGGATGAACAATGCTAATTCGCTTGGAAATGTTAGCATCCGCAGGATGGTGACCGCCATTTCAGCAGAAACTACACGCCAGCTCAAAAATATTTTGCAAAACCTCAGAGCAACAGACAAGAACGCGTATAGTTTCCTGAACCCTTCAGATACGCTTTCGCAAGAAAACAGCTTCGTAACTAAAGGCCTATTGGAGAAAGTTTTTGGACTTCCTCGTTTTGGTAACAAAGCAAACAAAAACAACTTATGGCATTGGCTGATAAGGGAAAAATCTAATGATCAAAGTAGAAAAAGATTGTTGCGTGAGGTGGAACGGGCGCACAAGATGCGTGTAAAAAACCTTTTAAAGCAGATCCTACGCCGAAAGACACAAGAACTGGCCTTTAAAAGAAAAAACAACAATGTCTTTGGTTTAAGAGGCCCAATGTCTGGGGTACCTTGGAGTGCATACTGGCATAGTTTGGAGAAGTTACCGAGATACATTTCGGCCACCGGATATGGGGGTTCCGAAAGAAGGACACAATACCCTGCGTTTGGTAGTTTGTACCATTTCGTCGGTGACAAGAACCACATCAACGGCCTTAGTTTCCAAAGAGCGCCCAAAACTAGTGTTGTTGGATTGATACAGGCGTTAGAACTACTATCTAACAAGGCAGATGCGATTGAGAAAAATCTGGGACTGCATGGTACCGAATATCTTGATGGAAGTAGCAAAAAGAAATTTATGAATCTTCAAACAGATTCGAAAATTCCATATAAAGGTATGTTTTTCTATCCCAAAAGCTTGAAGCCAAAAATTTCCTCTCTCGTTGCCTCCTCGATTTTGAAGCTACCTCGAGATTTTCATTTTGATCTAGTGGAAGGAAGAAACGATGCTCTTATAACAGAGTTGGAGGGTCTAGTAAAGCATTTAATTCAAACACTGTGCAGTCAGAGGAAGAGTAGACTGAGGAAACTACGGGACTTGAGTTGGAGTCACTGGATGGACGAGAACGAAAAGGAAAAGAACAGACAGAGGCAGGGTATAAAGAAAGAGAAAGAGCCGATGACGGACGAAGAGTATGAGCTGGAGCGCCAACTCAGGGACCTTCTCGCCAGGTTTCCCATGTCCGAGGCCGAGTACGCCATGAACAACAATCTAAGACGGGAGGACTCCAAGATTGCAGCCGCTTCTGACGTGCTCAAGGCGGTCATAGAGCGCACAAGTGATGAAGATGAGGAAAAGCCAGTTGTGGGTAGTAGCGCGGCGGTGGAAATGTTGTCACACGGCGCGAGACGACGTAGGCACGCGGGTAAACGTCCCGGTGGCGCCCCAGGAAATCCACAGACTCCTCAAAAATACTTTTCCCTGAAGGGAAAAACTCATAGCTCAAATAAGAAATCTATTAAACGATCGAAACTAACGCAGGTTAAAAATAAACGCATACCAAATAAGAATGAGTTAATCCGTAAGAAGAGCCATCAAGTCAAGAGACTGAATCATATGTCCAAGAAACGGGTCGGAAAAAGAGAGATCAATGAGATGTTGGGAACTGATCAAACAACTTCACCGACAGCCACAACCACAGCTTCTGAATTGCCAACACCAAAGCCAACAACTAGTTTCTTAAGTGAGACAAAGCCACTAGCTTATTCACCCATAGCAAATCAGACCCTGCTCAACAGAACAAAAAAACAGGCTATGAGAAAAGAGCTGCCCTACGGTTTCGGGTTGCTTTTCGGTGCAGATCCAGATTATTTCGACGGTGATTTCAACGAGATTAGCGCAGCGGATTACGATGAGGGTGAGGAGAACCTTTTGCGCCGGCGTCTTATCGGTACGCCACCGCACAAGTCTGGTTACTACATGTCCAGTGACATCTTCCCTGGGTTCTACTCCTACCACCCACCAGGTGTGTACAAGAGGAGCGTTGGTCAGCAGCCGCAAGAGCCTCATCGGCAATTACAACAGCTACAAATACAGCAGCAGCAGCAGCGGTATGACGACATTGACTTGAACGACAGCGCTGTGGATGTGGATGATTATGAAGACGATGAGGATCTCGAGGACTACGAGCAAGACGACGACCATCCTGATGATGACGACGACGATGATGAAGATGACGACGAGAGGGAAAGCGACAACGTGAGTGGTGTGGATGAAGGAATTCAAGTTGAGGACAACGGAGAGAGAGATTTGCCTGTCGATGATGTGGCCTTCATTACCAAAGAAAGAAAAACAAACAAAAAAGGTATTTATCATAAACTGGACAAAATGAGAAGAGATGGGATGGCATATTTTTCATTATGAAAAGTTGGATGGGCGATGAGTGATTAAAAATAAAAGCCGATAAGATGAAGTTTTTTTTTCGAATGTATTACGAGTCTACTAACTAAGCGTGATATAGTATTTTCGACTTTTTGAAGCTTGGTTTTACCTTTGTCCATAAACGTATGCTTTCCAAGACACGCCATTATTTAAATAACATAAGCCAGTACCCACCAGCTGTAAAGGATAAATATTTAGCAAACTCCAATTTTCTAAAATCATGTTGTCAATCTTTCTGAAAGAATCAGGATTTTCTTGGCTGCTACGCATTGTTTTATGACCCCCGCCTGTGTTTTTTTTTCTTTCGGCAGTGGAAGAACCGCTGAGTTGGGGAGCCTGGAGCGTGTGTAGCGTTACCTGTGGCCTGGGACAACGGTACCGCGTCAGCATCTGTGGTGAGGACGGCGAGCCATGCCACGGCAGGCGTGCTAGTGAAGAAATGGAGGTTTGTGAAGTCCCGAGGAGCTGCTGATCCATTCCCCTCGTATTACGTCAGTGGGAAAATGGAAATTTGTGAAGTCCCGAGGAGCTGCTGATTCCGCCAGTCTAACTTGAACCCAAAGGGGATTCGGGAGCAGTTTTACACCATACAGGAAAGCCATTTGCCCCGAGCGCTTGTATTATTGTTTGAAATATTGCTTCATCGCTCTGTTTTACTACATTTTATCTACTTACAATTTCCTTTATTTATAGTGAGTGTATATTTACATTGCACTCCGAGAATTGCAGGGTGGACTTTTCTTGTTTTAACAGTTAACGTGTCTAGATACATGTGCTTATAAGCAATTTGTAGCGGTTGGGTAATCTTTTTGTTCTCAAATGACAAAGGCCTGTTTTATTTTCATAAAAGACATTTGGGGAACAAAGAACAAAAAAAAAAACTAAATTATTTCTTTACTAGTAGCAACACAAGATTTGGGAAACTTTTCCAAATAATTTTATGTTTCTTTCAAATGTTTCAATTTATTTTATTTCTCATTGAATAAAGTAATACTTAAAATTTCAAACCCTGCCTACGTGACTTTTGTCGAGAGAGGGAGTAGAAAAAGAAAAAGAGATTGCGCGATGAAGGACAAAGTCAAGAAATAAGCAAAAAGATAAACCTTTCATAAGATCCAAAGAGGTCAACTTATATCTACCAGCAATTATCACTTGATAATGTCCGTTAGTGCATAATTAGGCCTAAAAAGTGTTCTAAAAGTATGAGCGATCTTTTCAGTTGCAAAGTTTTTTTTTTTTTTCATACCATGCAACATAACGGGTGCGCTAATAGCAAAAAGGAAGGAAGAAGGGAATGGTGCTTTATCAATCATCACGTGACCTTGCCGAGATTTAGGCCAGCCTCACTGAGACAGCTGATGGAGGCCAAGGGGAAGGAAAGGTCTGGGGTGGGGCTGTTAGATTTTTGCGTCACAACTATAAATTCTAGAGGGTTACGCCAGGTTATCAAGTGCTGTGAACAGTGGTAGAAATGAAAATGGGTTACGAGGGATTCGAACTATTACAGTTGCTTTGACTTTGTTGCCACAAATCTCCCTCTCAGCATTGTCTTGTCCTATCTTTAAAATAGTTGAGAACAAATAAGGTCTAAACCCTTTACAAATTATAGAGTGCGCTTAATTGCATGACTACGCATCCTGAAAATTGAAATGGGTCTGATTGGTACGCCTAAGCATTAAAGTTCCCTTGATTAACCGTGTTTTAAACTATAACTTAATGGCAGATTCATTTTCAAAAATCCAAGGTAGCGTTTGAGTTTCGTTGGGCGTATAGATTCTAGAACCTTGCTGGTGGACGACGATAACGTATGACGTGATAACACCCATGTTAGCGTGGGTTTTAAAGCAGACGATTAGCTAAGAGACCCTGTTGGCCCATCTGCTAACTTGGATTTCCTCCCATGTGTGTTTCGCATTACCCCTGAGCGGGCCAATAATGCATTTTAAATCTGTGGACACTCCAAACAACATCCTCCCACCTCGTATCCCTTTGCGGTCGAAATTTATCAAGCAAGCTCCTGCGTTATAAAGAACAACAAGTTACGCTTACTTATTCACATAGTTGTTACTCCTGAAGGCTAAAAAAGTTGCAAAAATTTGCGGGCGACTTGTAACTTTCAGCCGACAGAGATATTTGATTTTTTTAACGTCCAAGCCAACTTCGACGTTAACGTTATATCAGAGACGAAAAAGCGTGCTGCCACACTGTGATGTAAGGAGCGCTTGCGTACAGCACACCCATCATGACACCGGGACGACCAGACTTAACACTAATATATTATGCCAGACACTCGGCGGATCAGCTGCTAATACCAAATTTAAAGTCATTGGTTTGACTCGGCAGGGGATCGAACCACGCACCTCCCGATCTCTGAGCGAGTGTCTTACCGCTAGGTCACAGGGCCGGTAACGGCAGAGGTGAAGGTACTTAGGACCGAAATAGAACCACAAGTTACTGCTACGCGTTCCATTGACTATCATGAATTTTAAAATGTTCCAACTTGTTTTCGTTTAGTTCAATTTGTTTAAGTCTTGTTTAGCATTATCAAATTAATAGATTTATTTATTTTTATAAAGAACTATAAAAAAAAATAATGACATTGTAGCCCTTCTGATTACTTTTAATCTCTCAGCAATGAAATCCAAACGTGTTAAAAGAGTAGTAGCAGTAGTAGTAGTAGTAGTAGTAGTAGTAGTAGTAGTAGTAGAAGAAGAAGAAAAGTTTGTAGATCTTTGAGATTAATAACTGTCATAGAGTGTGAATGTAGATGGTGAAGAAGAAGATTGATTGATTGAAGGGTATTTTTACAAGCCCAATTCCACTTCAAAGGTGCTCTCAGGGCTTGGGTCCCAATGACAATTTTACGGGCTGCCACCCAGAGACTAGCGGGGATACCATGACTTAGCCTCAGCCGGTCACATTATACTGACAGAAGAAGAAGAAGAAGAAGAAGAAGAAGAAGAAGAAGAAGAA
>BMAT01007891.1:20532-46023 GCA_019649035.1 Elysia marginata | reverse complement strand
TTTTTTTTTGTATGATTTTAATACATAGCGGTAGTTAATATACACCGACAAAAAGATGTACTCAATACTTATGCGCACAGCACAAAGGTGAAAAACAATACTATGGTTGTGTTATAAACCCTGTGAAAATGTTCCTGTGTTTATCTAGCTCATTTTCACCATTCGTAGAACGGGTTACTCAGCTTGTACATACAATAAAATAATGCTCTTCCTGTTGAAATCCTATTCCCTGTGGATCCAATTCTTTAGGACGCCTTTAACACACTTCGAAAAAGATAGGTAGGCGGAAGAAAAAAAAATATTAATATAGTTTTGTCTGTTCCAAAACTTTGTTAAACTCTGCAAATCTGGGTGAGATCTAGATCTTAATTATAGATTGAGTGTCTAAAAATTTGACTTAGATCTAGAAATAAATTTAGGTGTCTGGATTAGGCCCAGATCTAACCTAGGTTTTGGGCGCCAATTTTATTATGTTATTTTTAGGGCTTCTGGGCTCTGCATGGAAATTATTCTTCTGTATTTAAGGTGAATGTCATTTTCAGGTCCATTGTGTCCGATATCTTACCTTAGGCTGTTCCTTTGCAAGAAAATTTCTTAAACGATAAAACTTGTTTGAGAGTAGGGGTCGAACTTATGAAGGAGAAACTGGTTTGAATATTTACTCCATTTATTATGACCACAAGATTTCATTATGGGTTGTTACTTTTTCCCATAAGCGTAATGTAGTGTAAAGATTGCATGTTTAGGATTAGAGTTTTCAATTTTAGTGCGCAAGTTCATCCATGTCAAAATCTTTATTTTACACCATGTTCAAGATAAAATATCACTGGTTTTGAGTGGTTGAATTCTCCTTAGGACCGTAATGAACGCGATGAATTTTGTTTCAATGGCGTTCTAAGACGCTCGAGTTAGATTCTATTATTATCTACGCGTAGATCTATAATTCTATTTGCATAAAGGAGATACAAATTCTAGATTTGGTTAGTCCATATAAAGTCTTTCCAATTTAAACCGTTATAGTATCATAAATGTGAAATGGAAAACAGGGGTTTTTAAAGGAGCGCTGGCATACCACTACTGACCACCTCATCAGTCATAGTTGAAAAACATCTAATCTAGTGATGAGCTCCGACAGACCACTGCCGTCACCGGTTTATTATACGCTTACAATATGTCTACTTTGGCTATTGACTGTCTTGTGCCTTTTGTACGAGGTAAGTTGATATCAGGCCTGCCGTTCAAAAGTCATCTTCGATTTTTTTTTCAATCTAGATAAGATTTACAGATATGTATGGGTATGATAGATCACATATAAATTTCGATAATTTTGTGATTCAACTGTACAACCGCTCGGTGAATGTTAGGCCCTTTCCGTCGCAATAAGATGTTTGTTGAGTTTTCTATAGTTTTCTTCAGTGTTGTGAACGTAGAGACAAAAGCTATTCAAACGGTAATGGAATATTTGAAGATCAATACCAGAGTGATTTTTAGAACTGACAAGGTTGTACTAATGGTCCTTTCAAAAGGAGCGTATGTCATACTTATGGGCTAGAGACTTTAAAAATGTGTCTCTGTTTAACACCTACACACTTTCAGATGAGCATGTCAAAGCAAACGTGAATCCCAGACATTTAATCGGGTGGCCATCGATAGTTAGCTTTAATTTGGCATCCGCATCTTTTAAAATGAGCATAATTGAGGTCGAAGTAAGAATAGGTACAACCGAATGCGCTTTTATGTTGAGCTTTCTGTGTGTGTTCATGATTTTTAAAGACAAAAAAGAACAAAAACAAGACGTTCATTTGAAATAAAAATCTTTCTCAGAGCGCAGCCGTAAAATCCAACGCCGATGAATTGGTGAAACCAGTTGAAGCTCCTATGGTGCTTGTTGGGGTCAAAGTTCGAACAGCTGAGGAGCCACCTGTATCTACACAGCAAAGTGGAGAAAGGCCTACATTGTGGTCGCAAAGTATGTTGCTTAAAATTAAACCTGAGCGTGACTTGAATTCAAATTTCATTATACTTTCTGCTGACTTCCTTGCTTGCAAATTGGAGAAAATGTAACAAAATTTCTTGTGACAATTTTTTTTTATAGTTATAGTCAACTCTGCTGAAATAGAAGTTGCCAAAGTCTTCATTTTGTGTGTAATAAAAAAACTGTAAGTGTGTGTGTCTCATGCGGCTAATCAGAATGAGAACTTGCCTACAGCACGATTTTTTTTACTGAAGTCGATGTTATTGGGCATGTCCCCAAAAGGTCGGCTTAAGCAGAGATGGCTGTGTGTTTAATTAATTTTGTGTTTTAAAGTACATGTAGTTATGTATGTGTAGAGCTTGTAACGTGTTTTGTGAAATAAATACGCAAAACTTAAGTTTTTGCCACGGTAAATGTGACTGCTGACTGAGAATGCGCTAGCTTTTCGGTATTCGACCTGTACTTTATTTGTGGCAAAGCCCCAAGACAACCAACTCGTGCTCCTTGATTGATCTCTCTAAAATGAACTATTCGTGTATCTAAATGATCGCTCTACACATACATAACTTTTTGAGTTGATTTATATCCTCGCACGATTTTTTCTTTAGTATTCTTTTTATAACTATGAGATAGGGCTTATTAATATTATGTGAAGGGAGGGATTAAGATGGAGCAACCCAAATCGTCAGGGAAAGAGAAGCATTTATGGAGAAAGGTTAGATGAAACGAATAGACTGGTCGAAACAGAGATAGGGAAAGTCGAGTAAATTTTTTCATGTTCATAAGGAGTGAAGACGGCAAAGAGAGCGAGTGAGAAAGATCGGAAAACGAGACAAGACAATAGGACAAAAGAGACAAATGCGAAAAGATATAGGAAGGGAAGATTAAATGTTATAGAAATAAAGAGAGAGAAGGGGGCAGGGATGGGGTGCACCTCATAACAAAAAAAATTGTTTCTGACTCAAGGTTGAAAGTGAATTTAAACATCACAAAAATATGAATGAATAGAAAAAAGAATTACTACAAAGAATTGACTTTAGGTAAGAATTGTCATTGAAAGTGTCGAGTTTAGGTAGATTCCACGGTAGACCAATGCCAGTCGACGTAATCAAGTTGTTACACAGTCATTCACAAACTTGATGATTTAAAGGCAATAAAATTTTTTATATATTCGATCATCACATATACCAGAGGAGGTAATTTTAAAATTTGCATGAGCTTAAACAAATCTTAGACCTCACTGTAACTTAGAAAAATAGAATATGGAACCAAGAGCACAAGTTTGAGTGCGTTGTAAAATTCTTTTGACGATGAATTAATGTGTCTTATGTATTGTTTAGATCAATTTATAACCATATGATTTTCGCGGGTTTATAAAAGGCCAAGAATCGAATTAACCCTTTGTAATCTTATGATATGATTATTTATTCTATAAAGATTGACCTAATTGGAACTCTTTTGGGATATTTTATTGTAAATTTACACAATGGAAATGTTTTCCAATGGAAATAATGTTCCAATTGCCTGAACTTATAAAATTGGTTAAGAGTAGTCCCCTATAGACACTAGGTAGTCTCTAAGCTTAGATTTAGCACTTGAGTTTTTCTGCTTAACTACCCACCCGACGGAAGAGCTCACTGGAGCGTCCACCTTTTTAAATTTTCGTACACAAGAGAGGTTCCTCATGCAGCAGCCCTATAGACTAAAAGTAAAGTTTCCTCGTCTTCCTTCTCTGCAGTGCCACAAGGTCGCCTTAAAGTACGCAATAGAACAGACGGTCCCAAGAGGATTGTGGACACTAGTGAGAAAGTGAGGAATGCGATACCTAGCTCAGTAGAACGGTGGCGTCTCACCGTACCAGTCTTTCTTACAGGCAACCAACCTGACTCCAGCACGAAACGACATCAACTAGACTCCGGCAAGTGGGGGGACAAGTTGGAAGCATATCGTATACTCAAACAAGATGCAAAGTCGGTCAGTCGACAAGCTGAGTCGTCCTCACGGGGTGGGGGAAACCAGCACTCGAAAATCTCTACAAAAGAGGGAGTACCGGTAAATCGAGTTCACTTGAATGGAATGGACGAGGATGAAACTGTCTCGCATAGATCCAGGAGAAGGAGTAGAAGGAGAAGAAAACACCACCGGCTTGGCAAAAGAAATGTGTTTGTTGATGAATCGCAAAGTTTGAGTAAAGAACACAACAAGATTGCTTCTGATAAACCTGTGAATCATGTTGAGACTAAAGACAGAATAGAACATGGCAGTGAAGAAGTTCCAGGCAGAGTAAGAAGAAGGAGTAGACGAAGAAGAAAGCATCATAGGCTTGGGAAACGAAACGCCACTCCCTCTGGTGATCTGAGGCAAGACGGCAAAGAAATGGGAGTCGATACGGCTAAAGTTATGTTAAAAGTTGGTAAAGATTTAAAAGGTGAGAAGGCTACTCCCATAAGCCAACGCCACGTTAGCATGTATAAAGGAGGAGACACCACAGACGAGGTCGAGGGAGTGAACATTGATAGTCTCTACAGCAACCCTCCTCGTTATGTTGAGGATTTTAAGAAATCGGAAAGGAAAATCCTGCACCGTGGTGTTCAAATTGAGACATTAAAAACTTCAAGTAGCGGTGATGGATTTATTGCAGGCGAAAAACCTGTGCAGTTTTTGCCACGTCGTAATGAAAGAGACGTCGCAGGGGATAACGTAGGCACGCCTGGAGACAGTTTGATTGAAGAAGATAACGGTGATGATAGCGACGATAATGGGGATAGTGGCGATAACAATGAGAGTGGTGAGGAAGAAAAAGATGTAGGTGGTAAATACGTTGATGATAGCGGTTTAATTGCCGAGCTGAAGAGAGGCGATGAAGAAATTACTGATTTGAACATAATAAACTCAGCTGATAATGTGGGGCTTCATCACTTAAAAAACAGATTGGATAATATCAACAAATACCCTATAAAGCTGCCAGGGTCTAAAGAAGAAGAATCCGTTCTCATGCAGAAACTTCGACTCTCTAAAGATCAACTGGAGAGAAGCATTGCAGATATGAAGAAGGAAGGAGCGGTCGGTGATGCTCAGAAAATTCCAGCGGCATTTGATATCAATACAAGATGGGAAAAAGAGAGACAGGAGGAGGACGCGTGGTATAAGGATCAACTGAACAAAATACGCCGAGAAAACTATCTCATACAGAAATATGCGCCGGAGCTCCGAACAGCAATACAGGGGAGTAGAGATACAGCACCGCGTCTAAGCTCCGATACAGGGCCGAGTGAAGAAGGTGGGGGCAGTCAAGATGATGTCGACGATGTTGATTCAAACACAATACCTGATGCCAAATCGAACGCCGGAGGCGATGTTGATATTGGTATTGACGATGATAATGAAGAAGTGGCAGACACTATGCAGCGGTTGGAACATAAAGTGGATGATGTGCAATCAATGATAAGGTCGTCAGGTCTACCATGGAGGCGTGAATTATTGTCTAGAGAAAAGCGCTCAACCAGGCCGTACTCACAGCAAAATGAAACCTCTTCAAAAAGAACTGTAGACTCCACAGTGCCTATAACTATAGGAAGGGCCGCTCTGTCCGCTGAAAATTACATCAGGCCTAAAACCTTAACTTTCCGTCGCGGTGACTCTACAGAAGATAAGACTGTTAACAGATTCGGATATCTTGTAGACAAGCATAGCAGACGGTCTGAGAATTGTGATGAATGTAATGAAGCGAAGAAGTTTAATGGAAAGAAAGAATTTCGCTTACAACCATACCCACCTCTCTCGACCCTAGAAAAGCCTAGATTTAAGAGAAGCACCAACGATGAGGAAAAGAAAATCATATTTATAGATATATCTCAGGGAGGAGATGATGATGATGAAATTATTGCACTAAAACGGAAAGAAAACAACCCTGCCGCTGGGATTGAAAACATGGTGCATAAAAATTATTTAGATCTCAATCCAAAAGTGAAGGTTGGCAAAGACCACTTCGAGTTAAAGAATTTAAATAGAATTGGCAGTCATAAAGTAGAACAAAATTCCACTGGTGGGTCGACAGCAACCACTGCATCTTTAACCGCTTTGGCTCATTTTGGGTTACCTCAAGAACAGATGTTTCTTAAATCCATTTCTACTAATCTAAAAGACGATGCTTCGCAACTGAAAATAGGAGTCCACCTGCCAACAGTCCCCGCAAAACCAGAGACTGGGAAAAATAGATGGCAATTTTGGAGTAACAGCGACCTTTTCGAAGGGCTTTTTGGAATCGGTGAGATCAACAAAGCACAAAATTTAGTGGCAAAGAACCTAGAGCTTGGGGACAAAGAAGCGATGCGTCAATTGGGTATGATCCAAGCGGATCTACGCCAGTATGAAGACATCAATAAGATAATGAATGCGATAACATCACACTCTATACGCCGCCTTAAGAGTATTCTGAATGGTCTCAGAGCATTACGCAAGAGTGTTGATTCTTCCCTGGACGCTGGAAACATGTTCCATAAGATCAGCTCTTATTTGAGGAGAAATACTGGTAAGTTTGATAGTCGTCTCGTATATCCTGAAGGGTACTATAAAGCTGCGAGCGAAAATAACGTTTTGCGCCAGATTGTCAACGATAATGTTAACCTCAAAAACAAAGAAGATTGGCTGCCAGAAGCTGGAAGTCTCAAACCATATCTCCTAAGTCGAACGGATAGTTTGTCTAAATCGTTTTTGGATATGATTAAGAATTTTATGAAAGCATTAACACTGGCCAAGTCCATTCAGGATTCCCCAGTGAGAAATCTTTACTCTAGAGCGAAGGCTTTACGTAACACTTTTCATGGCGGTGTGGACGGAGATGATGTTTCCCATGAAAATAGAGCATCGGATTATTTAAAATTAAACAAGCTAGTGCAAGCTCTTGCTCATCTTACCAAGAAAGCCGATATGATAGAGCAAAGAATCGTATCGGCTAGCAGAGACAATCTCCACCATGATATCTTTAAACGCACCATGATTCGAAATAAACAATTAAGGTTATTAGAACAAAAATTACTGCGTGCTTTCAAAGATCTGAAGTCAGTATCTTACGCCTTCGGTGGTCCCCCGTTGTTTGAAAGCTCTCATGATGCTCATCTTGGTTTTCTTTCGGGGAGAAAAAGGTGTCATCTCAACTGTTTTGAGAGACTGATCAAACACCTTGTTGGAGCTTTTTGTAGTCAGAGACGTCGTATGTCAAGAAGTCTTCGTGATGTGAGCCGTAGCCAGCATATTGACGGGAAAGAAAATGAAAAGAATGAAGTGAGGATGCCGAGGATGAGCCCAGATGAGGAGACTGTAGAGGTTGAAGAGTACGGATTGGATAAAATATTGCAAGATCTCGCGGCAGCATTCCCCACGATGCCCCATGTTGAAAACGAATTGGATAATGATTTCAAGAACGGGGACTCCGTTAATGTTGCTGATGGGAAGGAAAGAAAAGACCTGAATCGAGTAGACTCCTTCAAAGCAGCCTCTCCCGATAGTCTCAAGACGGACATAAAACGTCCGAAAAACACAACAGATAAAGGGCAGTTTCTTAAAATGAGTTCCGCAATAAAAATATTACTACACGGCCGCAGAAAACGTCGCCACGCCGCTGCACCAAATGCCGACAGAAAACAAAATGATCGACAGTCTTTGTTACCTCGTCGGACAAAATATCGCTCCAGGCAAAGAGACCGTCGCCCAACTCAATCTGATAATCGTCTTGTTATTTCCTCGGAGCAAAATGAAGCGAAACTCAGAGAAGCAAAAGGTTTTCGAAAAAACCACCGGCCCAAACAAAAAAGTCAATTGTCTAAAGAGTCTGTAAAGACAAACCTGTCAGCAACAACAGTTGCTTCGACACAGACTTCTGCCAAGCCCGAGTCGCTAGAGAAAGGAATGTTTCAGTCATGGCTTTATTCCTACCACCCATCACTTCTCCTGAAACGAAGCCCTGAGGAGCCGGAGAAGCGAGAGCAACAGCAAGAGAATGATAAACCGCCAGAGCAACAGCTAGCACCACAACAGCAGCAACAATTTCAGGATGACCCGGACCTAAGGCAGCAGGACGATGACGTTAATAAAAGTAACATCATAGAATACGATGACATATTTGATGATGATGATGATGATGATGATGATGATGATGATGATGATGGTGGTGGTAATGTTGAGTATTATGCTCTAGAACACAGCGGTGCTGATGAAGTCGAAATTGTTGGAGATGGTGATGAAAACGGAAAAAATACTGGGCCTACTGATGATACAGAGGATAACATTGGCCTGAACGTCTTGATGGAAGGTGATAAAAAGGAAACAAAACCTTTCTATGACTTCACTTACAATGATAATGAGATTGAAAGAAAGAAAGAGAGTAAACATATAGCTTGGAATCAGCAGTAATAAGAGAGTGAAAGAGAGGGGGGGAGAAAAGAAAAAGTGAGATGAAGAGAGTTCGAGAGAGGGGGAGGGAAGGAGAGAAAGGGCAAGGTGAAAACTGAAAGTCAAGTCGAATACTCATAATGATTATGGCAATACAATTTATATAGGTTACCGCTGAGAAGAACTCACAATTCATGGTTCTTTCGCCCTTTCGATAAACACAGCGGCAAGCAGAAAGTGAAACTGAGAGTAAAGTAGAAATACAGCGCCTAATCCCCACAGAGTAAAATGATCTAGCCGTTTTACGTGGGATCTCTCGATATGCCATTGCTAACCAAATTACCTTCTGAACTTACAGAGGAGCAGCAGACAAAGCACATTTCTACAATGCTAACAAGAACTTTCAGTTTTTATGTCTAACGCCCTCATGTCAGTTTCTGTTAACGCCTGACTTAGGCGATTTCAGTAGATTTAAATCTGCTGCAAAAAAGTAGTTACGAGGGCAGGCTGATAATTAAGTTCCGTTTAATCATAACTTTTTAATTTTTCACAGCATATACATAAACAATACGTCAAATAAAAGCTTGATATCTCCGCTACATACTTAGCACTCTATTTTTCGAAGTAGTCACTGTCGCGATCGACACACAGCCTCCAACGTTTCACTAGTTGGCGCACGCCTAAACGAAGAATTCAAACGACTGGCCGCGGCATCGTCTGCGAATATCTGCGATAACTTCCTCATCATTGTCATAGTGGTGGCCCTTCAGGTACTTCTTGAGTTGGGAAAACAAATAATAGTTAGATGGGGCAAGATCGGGGCTGTATGCAGCGCGCGGAGGGGTCGTAAGTTCCAGCTGCCTTAAGGCGTCCAGAGTTTGGCGACTGGTAAAAAAGTGGTATGCGGGGGCGTATTGTCGTGTTACAAGATTTAGTCCTTATCACGCTGAACACGTTTGAGTCTGAGTTTGAGAGCTCGGAGTGTTGGAATATATCGCTCAGAGTTCATAGTTTGACCTTGCTCTAGAAATTTCATGTGGACCACTCCCTCCATATCCCAGAAAACGGTGAACAAGACCTTTCTTGCAAACCTTGAACTTCCTTGGACTTAGAGAAGTTTTGTGCCTATACTCCATCCCCTGAGCTTTACATTCTGGATTGTAGTGGTGGACCCAGGATTCGCCTCCAGTCAGAATGCGTTACAGAAATGCTTCTCCTTCTGCATTATAACGCTCTAAGAGTTGAGTATACAGTCATGTCCTTTCTCCGCGCTTTTAACTCTTCAGTGAGTTCTCTTGAGACCCAACGGACACAGACTTTTCGGTAACCCAGCAGAGTTGTGACAATATGGCGCACTAGTTCTTTCGAAATTGCAATTTCCTTTTGTTTCACCCCTTGAGTTTGATTTGCTCTAATCACGCCGTCAACTTTCTCTCGATGAGCCGTGTCCGATGCGGAAAGGGGTTTACCCGAACACTTTCGATCACTCAGAATTGCTTCATACTCATAGACAAGGCTTCCCCATTATGTGTTGCGTGTCTCTGCTTATGAGTACAAATAAAGTCAAACAAATTTGTTCTAGTTAAGCCTAGAAAAATGGTTCGAGAGTATTATAAAATTTTAGGTCGATGTGACTAAAGTTGACTTAGTTTTTAACAAACAGAACTTAGTTATCAGCCTGTTTTCGTACATTATCCTTATAGACTTGATGTCACGGGTGTCTGTGTGGACTGAAATTTTAGCGCGAATGGCAGTTTTGGCTCTTCTATGACTTAGAGAGATTATGTACGAAAGAGAAAGGGCAGGGCAATCAACAAGTGCTATGCTGTATTGGTACCGTGCTCAGTTTTAAATTAATTTTGGGTGAAAGTTTTGCACGCATGTCTCAAAGTTAAAAACTCAGTTCATTATTTATCATCGGCCTAAGTTGCCACAAATTTGGTAACTTTCTATACATCTGTATTATTTTCCTTCATCGAAACATATTTTTTCTTTTGATAATGCTTTACATCCATTTTCTTTCAATTATTTATTTGAAGTAGGTTTAGTTACTTTTTTTTATTTAAAAATAGCTTTTTTATGTTTCAAATAAAATTTACTTTGTAGATACAATTTTCATTTGTTGTTTATGAGGATACTTTAATCCAATCCAATGTTCCATATAAAATTAGTACATGTATCACTCAGCTTGGATTGGGGGTGGGTCGATGAATTTCGATGAAGGGGTAAATCATGATAAGCACACAAGAGGCGAAGTAAGGGACAGGGAAAGCAGGTGATTGACTCAGGCATAGGTAGGCAACCGTATCAAAAGCCAATAACTAATCCAGTGCCTTACCCATTCTGTCCCCCATCTAAGGGACCGTTTTTGTCCAACACCCCCCCCCCCTTTCCCAGTTGATGTCAACTTCAACATTCTATGTTTACAGCACAAACAAAATGGTTAACTTAAATATTCGTTAATACGTTTGTTGCAAAAAATGCATGGAATATCTTGATACATATAATACTTTGACCCAACCTTGGTTGGAGGTCATCTTCTCTTTCTGCAGAAATTTAAAAAAAAAGTACTCATTTTGATAGTACAGGTGTAGTACTACTAGCAATATTATCCACTGAACAGGAGAATGGTTAATTAAATAAATCATTTCATTTTTTGATGAGGCTTTTCACACTTTTTATTTTCTTTTCACTATAACATAAATGACATAGTTTTTGAGATACACCCCTTCCCCTATGTCAACTTTTTAGAACTCCCCTCCCCCCTTCACATTTTGAGGTTGACGTCAATTATGAACCGTCCCTAAGTATATAAGAATACTAACACTCATAGGGCAGACTAGATCTAGGTCTGTGGGGTCACGGGAGCAATTTTTGAGCGTTTGGGACTTTCTTACACTGGGCCTAGCTGCAGAAAATAATTAGAAGCACCAGGAAATAAGTAAAATACCGGTTAGAACATTTTTAGAAAAGTAGCAAAAAAAATTTTCCATGAAAGTTGCAAAATAATCAACAAAAGATGAAAGTTGTCACCATGTGGCCAAATGTGGCTAGAAAAAAAGTTGAGAATCGCAATGGGACAGATACATGTAATTTGATTATGGGCTACAATAATAAAATTACTGGCAAACTGTAATGTTGCCAGGTCAGTCTTTATTGCTGCTACATATTACCACAGGTATTTAATTTTGCATTTTTTAAATTATCATTATTACTAATGTTGATAGTGTTGGTTGTTCCTACTTTCTTTGTTGGTGTTCATATAAACTGCAAGGACTATAATTACCATAATTCTTAGTGTCCATTGCATGATTATGTTGGTTTTAGCAGTGAGCCTGTCACAATGTAAACTATTTCCAATATGCAAATTGCATATTGACTGAGTAGCAAAGAAAAGTAAGGTAAATTTATATACATTACTGTCACTGCTTAAATTTGCGCAATATATTACCAAATTTTGCATAAAAAAATCATAAATTTTTGTACCCTAAAATTCTTAATTTACATAAATTTTGTATATAATTTGCACAAATATTATGTGCAGAGAACACCTCCATTTTAAATAAAATCAAAGAAATACCATATATTTTTCTAGTAAAAACTACTTAAACTAGGCTGTAGCAAGCAAACAAAAATTTGCCATGTAAATAGTGTCTCACTTTATCAGCAAGTACTGTACTGTAAAAGTATTCTGCCCATTAGATGGTACTGGTAGCTCTTTATAAAGCAGTAGTTACTATTTTTGCTCATGGAATTAAGCACACCCAAATCTGTAGAATGTAAAAAGAATTCATAATATCAACCCTGAACTTAAATCAACACTTAAGTGACTGGAGATGAATATATGGGTCACAATTTCCGATGCAAAAAGGACAGGAGACGTATATATTCGTTAGTCTCCTATGCTGAATGGACCGGAGATGTATATAAACGTTACGGATAGTCCATTTGTTTTTCCAATCCACGTTAGATTAAAATCCAGTTCAAGTAAAAGAATTTCAGTTGTTATGAACTTAGTTGTTTTGTTTTCAACATGCAAGATGGTTGAGGGCTAAAATTCAATAAAAATTGCCATCAAAATGCAAATCTAGAAATTGAGGAAATATAGGGGGTCTTAGTATTATGATTCTCTCAAGTTCTGGAGTATTAATCCTTTTTTGGATTACTTTATGGAGTGTTTTCATGTAGATTTTAGCAGTTTATGACATGAGGTTAGTTTCACATTAAATTACAATTTTTGTTATGTTTTTCTCCTTTTATTTGCTGATTTAGGGGCTGTGTTGGTTTCATGATTGTTTGTGTTTACACAATAACAGCCCCAATCAGTTCAAAACATATAAAAATTCACAAAATTCACTGACAAAAGTCATTGCCATGAAGCATTATTCATCTTAGTACATTTGGAATGCCATTGCACAGTTTTTTAAACTTTTGAGAACAATAAAACCAGTGTTTGCTGACATCTGCAGGTTAAGAAAAATTTTTGCTACAGCTCTGGACGTAGTGGTGAGAATTGAGCTGTAGCTCCGGTCCTGGGAGAGGATCAAGCTGTAGCTCTGGTCACTTAGGTGTTAAGCGTTTTCCGAACCAAGCAGCCATCTAATGCTAATAGTAATACGAGGGTGGATCAATATATTTTGAGAGTTGCTCTGTATTTTCTAAATTGTTAATGATATGTACATGAAACTTTCACAGTCCTTCAAAATACTCTCCATGGCTCTCTATGCAACGTTTCAGCGTGATCTGCCTCTTCCGGAAGGCGCCTTGGTAGTCTTCTTCCGGAATAGTCGGCAGTTCTGAATTCACTGCTTTTGTGAAGTCTTGAATGCGGTGAAACTTCCCTCCAGCTAAACTGTCCTTCAGAATCGGAAACAACCAGAAGTCACATGGTGCCAAGTCGGGACTGTAGGCCGGGTGGGGTTAGACTTGAATTCCTAGCTCACGCAGTGACTGAGTTGTGGCCCTTGCTTTATGGGGACCTGCATTATCATGAAGAAACAAGGTCTTGGAAGATGCTAACCTTTGATCGCTGCTCATTGATTGCTGATTTCACCTGGGAAAGCACATCCTGGACATAATATGTGGCAGTCATTGTAGTGTCTTGAGGCAAAATGTCCACTGCAAGTGAGCCCCTGTAATTGAAGAATACCGTAAACATTCTCTTCCGGCTTTGAAATCCTGGACGCAACATGGCTGGTCTGTCTACTTGCCCATCTATCCACATGCGATTGAGGCGTTCCGGTGGGATGATAAAGAAGAGGAACCAAGTTTCATCACCTGTGACGATGTCGGAAAGCCTTTTAGGGCCATGCAGTTCAAACATATTCAGCAATTCCGTTGCACAACGTACCCTCTCTCTCTTTTGATCAACCGTTAACAAATGGGGTATCCATCGGGCACATACCTTTTTCATACAAAGATATTCAGTTATGTTGGTATGAACTGTACCATACGAAAGGCCGTTGGTGTCGCTTAATTCTCGCACAGAGATATGGGGATCTTCATCAATGTCCTTCTTGGTAGAAGCAATAGTCTGCTCGTTCACACATGATTTTGGTCGCCCGGGACGAGGACAATCAGAAATTGAGAAAGTGATTATTTACCTTAATTGAATTCCTCTACCCAACTGCAAACAGTTTGATAAGAACAGGCACATTCCCCACAGACAGTCTGCAAAGTTTCATGAATCAGCTTTGCGGGTTCACCAAGTTTACAGCGCATGAAAATGTAGAATCGCATGTTTTCCTTAGTGAACTCCATCTTGATTGCTGCAGAGCTATTCACCGCATGTTTTCATGACGTCATAAAATGGATAGTGACAACGTCACATGGAATATTTTCATTTGGTTCGATAGTACACAAGCTGATGATCATTTTCATATACGACATGACTACCAAAGGTCGCGCATTTACAAACTGGAAGGTCACTCTCATTACTTAATGATCCATCCTCATACTAGACTTGGCCTAATCTTGACCTAATACAGGCCACATTCTAAGTCAAAGCTATGATGGTTGACGCTGAATTTATTAATGCATGTTGCATTTAACTAAGTAAATTTATTCCGCGTTTTTTACAATAGTCAAATATGCAGTTTTCACTTAAAAGCAGTAAATTTTGCAGATAATTCATGGCTGCTGTAGCGCTGCAAAATCCTGAAGGGATGGGCATATGTACAGTGCAACTGACACAAGGAAAAAAATAATAGGGCTTAGATGATTTTCCCTTACCATGCACTTCATGGTAAATAAGTGATTTTATTTTCATAGCATCTATATATGTACAGGCATGATTCTGTCACTAAATATACAAGATAGAAACATTAAAACGTCAGAAGTGATGGCCACGCCGTTTTCGTCCTGTGTACTGACTGTCAGGCCGAGTTTCTCTGAAAAAAAAAAAAATAAAGACTATAAAAACTGCAATAAAAGATTTTTAAAAAAGATAGTTATAGTCTTACTCTGCCAAAAGCAGGTACAAGACTTATCAGCTTTCTCTCAGCAGGACAATATACACTAGAGCAAAGTCAACTCATATTTTGAATTGAACACTACAGAACTGTTGCCTTTTAAGCGCTTAAATACTAAAATTCCAAAAGTTTCAAGCTCTGTCTTTAGCCGGTTGTCCATTTCGCAGGTGGTTAGACCAGAGATAGTTCAAGTAGAGTGAGGAAACGGTAAGACTACCGCCCCTTGCACTGCGTTGGCTAACCTCAGACTACGGCCTGGGTTGAAGAGATTTTATTGAGGATAGTGGGCATGATTTTCATTCGAAAAAACTTTTGCACATCATGACATAATTTTAATGATATTAACAGCCTAATTTTGAAAATACAAAGCCTTTTAGACTGAATTTAGTTATTATATCTAGATAGGGAGTAGACTCTAAATCTTTATTCTTGGGTCTACATCTCAGGCTGCATGAAAAATGATGAAGAGCTCTATGTCTAAAAACTCTAAGAGCCTGACCAGCTTGTCTTGGTAATATTTTAAACTTTTAAAAAACAAATCAAACCTCATTTTTGTTTGGTCTAATTGAAATAAAGCTTCATCTGGACAATATGTATAAATTGATTTTCCCCATTTACAAATCTTTATGTCCATAAATACCACTATTTTTTTATGAACTTTGTAATAATTTTTTTAATTACACTTACAAAAAGTATTACAACTCTGTATTGTTTTGTTGTATTGAATGTTTAATTTAGAAAAGTATTTCCGCTTTTTAAGCTATTCTGTAACAACCTGCATTTGAGAGTTTGATGCATGAACTATCAGTTATTCTTATTTAAGTCTCTGTAAAAGAACGTAGAAACTTTGAAATAATTTTATTCTCTATTTAAACACCATCTAGAAAAACATCTTCAAACTTACTGACATATCTTTTACTTCTCATTTTTTTATAAAATTTATGGAGGCTAATTTTACTAAATACTCATTTGGTGCACATTTAAATGCGCTTCTGTTGCTCCAATTATTGATTTAAATGACTATTGATATCACATAATTATATTGTTCTAACTATTGACATGATAGTGCTCTTTATAAGTCTCATAGAATATTTAATCCTTTTACTGAACAATAATGAAAACTTTTACTTTTAATGATAAAATAACACAAAAAAATTTTACATAGGAACTATTTAAAGAGAGTTTTCAGATCAAAATTTTGGTAATGCAGACTTGAAACATGTAGTTTGCTTTTTAAATATACAAACCCTAACTTCTCATGAATTTTCTTGGAAGATACGAAAATACACAAATTTTATTTTTTTTTTAACTTGGTAAGAAATTCCGCAACTAAAGTAATACCACAAAAGACAAAATAGTAACTGAAAACTGTTTAAAGAATGAAATGCCATCAAAACTGTAGTTAAACATTCAGGTTTAAACAATATTGCATTGGCACATAGACAATATTTAGAAACAATCATCCTAATACAAATAAAGAGGAAAAAACTCAGAGTAAAACATCTCCACTTGAACTATCTCTGGTTAGACTGAGGTAAGTGTGGATGAATTACTTTCATTAGGCCAATACAACATGAATCTTGGTTAGAAGGAAACCTGCAACTGCCACGTTGTGAGTCTGACGTGCAAAACTCAGAGGCTTGCAAGGGGCATTCTGATTCTATTCTTTTTTTGTCCACACAATAAAAATTATAAAAGTTCACTGAATCTTTACTGTGACAAATCCCCGAAAATGGTGTAAACATGTATGTGTGTGAAAATTTAAAAATGAAGCAATAAAATTAAAACCATTTTTTCAAAGGCAAATAGATAATCACCAAAATTAAAACAAAAAATTTTAAGTTCCCATCGCTATCTTTAAATGCTAGATATAGAACAGACATTGGCAACTTTTGTTCTTAAAAATTTCTTTTATCATCAGTTAATGTCAAGTGTTTTCAATATGGTCTATGTGTAAACATTATGAATCTTGTTATAAAATTTCATAATTTCTAAGCACATACTTTTCTAAACTTTTTTGTTGAGAGTGCATTCATCACATGTTCTCATTAACTCTCAAACCACAAAATTAGTTCTACACTGGTTTTAGCTATATCATTGAGTGGTAATGCATGAGGTCATTTAATCCTTGCCTGATGCTGCTTTGTTTCTCTAGCTTATTCAAGAAGTCATTTTCACAACCAGCAGTTTGAAAATGCTTAACTTCTAGCACAAACTCCCATAATATAGTAATACAATAGGTACATGTATGTAACTGACATTTCTTTTAAAAGTCAAAATCAGTGACAAACAGTTCAGTTGGTACAACTGAGACCATACAACTTTAAAGTGAATAGTTAATTAATTGGTAAAATTCAAACTGCATTCATATGACTGATTTTACTCTCACTCTGTAATATCAACAGATTATTTAGTTTTTTGGGGGTTTTTTTGATAATTTGAAATTATCCACATGAGGTATGAAATATCCAAGCTGGACTGTATCTATCAAAAAAGACAAAGCTGATTTTTTTTTACCGTCCTTGTCGTCGCCTGCGCTCTTTCTTCTCCATAATCCACTCTCTGGAGGACTTAAGTGACTTCCGTGAGCCTTTCTCCCTACAGAAGAATGAAACAGCAAAGGATATTCTGTTGTTAATGAGCTCAAAATTATTACAAACAAAAGAAAAATAAAACATTTAATAAAACACAAAAAGCACCCAACCAACCATCATAAAAGTAGAGTTCTGAGTGAAAAGAAAAGAAGAATACATTGTTTCTAAGGTGAACGAAATATATATATAAACAACAACAAAGAAATATTTATGTTGCAGAAACATCAGTTATGTCCTTACTTAGTAGCAAAACAAGTTTGTTATTTCCTCTAAATAAAGTGTATTAAATTCAAATTATTGCCTAGACGGCTTAAAGTCAAAAGGTTCCATATGCTACAGGCTATAGATGCTGATGGAACCTTTTGACTTTAAACCCAAATGATGTCCTAGAGTGGAAAAAATCCATGCCACTGCCAATTTTTCTGTGTGTGTCCTGTGGGTTCTGAGTTATGCAGCAGTTACCCAAAAAATGTGATGCTTTATGTAAGAAAGAGATAGATGTGAATTGGTACTGTTATAAAGTATCTTGTGGTTTACATCTTTCTACACACCAATAAAATATTAACTATATCTATGCAAATCCAGTTTGCAGTGAGATTCATTTTGTAAACTTAGTTATACATATACAAATCATCATTGGACAGTGATAATAATTATTTTCAAACATTCAGTATTCAGTCAATTAAGACGATAAGTTAACAATAACAAATTTAGCCACACATCAAAATTTTCTCCTTCACACCTTTAAAAAACACACACACACACACACACGCCGACTGAGAAACCAACCTTTTTGTAAATTTCTGGGCCACATTTGTGTTAGCCTCTTCAGTGCCAAGACCTTTGGGTAAAGTTTGTGCAGCTCCACCACAAAACAGACACAAAAACATTCTGGCCAAATACATAATAAAATGTGAATAAACAAAAAAAAAACAAAGTGAAGTTTATAAAAGATTTTTAAAAAGATAAAACAAAAAAGAATGTGACAAATTTGGAGAATCTCTTCATGTTTTTCTACTTATACCTTGCAACATGAGAACCATCAGAAATGAATGTTGTGTTTATAACTTTTGAAGGAAAAAGAAATTTAATGCTAAACAATGAATTCTATCATACAATTGATTACAAAGAGGTATCACTTATATTTCAAAATTGAAGACGTGATTGAAACTTTAGTCTGTCTTGCACCTTTGGGGTATTGAAAGTATTAGAAAGACTGTGTGCAATATGAACAGGCTTACTGATATGTACAATAGTATACCACCAAAAAGACATATTTCATTCTTTAGAAACATGAATGTTCTAGTTTCACTTATGCATGACACATACAGTTTTCAACGCATGTTTCACTACAAAATAAGTAACAAAAAGACAGACACTGTAGGTTGTACAATTAACAGGCCTGTGTACGCTGTAGATATACTTGGTACATCCTGCTCTGTGTCTGTTTCGTTTTATGTATTTTTCAATACAGAATCAGCTGACAAACGTGGTTTACATTTGAAAGTCATGATGTCAGAGGCTACTTTTAGCACGTGGTGTTTCAGTTTTAGTTTTGGGGTGTGTTTATAGCTTTAATTTGTAACACATACACGCAAAGTGTCTTTACAGCTTTCATTTGTAACACATATACGTACACACTACAAATTTTCTAGATACAGGGATGCAAGCGGCCCATGCTAAAAAAGCAGGAAAATTTTACACTCTGTAGGTGCCCTTATAGAACTTTTGATGGACCAATTGAAAGAGATAGATACAACGCTGTACTAGTGCCTCCACAACTATACAACTTAAAACAAGTGTTTGATTTTCTATGACTCTAAATTTAAGACAATTTCTTTAACATTCAGGTCATAATTGTTTAAGTTTTCCTGCTTTTTTAGTTGAAGAAAACTGCTAAAAAATCGGAATTCCTGCAAAAATCGGAAAACTTGCATCCCTGTAGATACATAGAGGGGTAATTTAAATACCATTGAAGGGATCAAAAAGGCCCAAAAGTTTATTTTGGAAATTGCAAAGATCCAAATTGGTCCAACTCAGATTTAAAGAGTACAGATCAATGTAAAATCCAACATATAAATATTGAGAAAGTACCAATATATGAACAACCCCTCCTCATTGAAACATGTCAGTCCTGCACACACTATGAAATTCTTCATCTCACCCCCTCATTCTCCATGCTTGTTTAAACATTCTTAAGAACCTTAGGGTTCAACAGTCCTTTGGCTGCTCCTAGTCCACCCACACTTTAATGTTACAATCATTATTTACTCCTCTTGCAAAAAAAATCCATTTTGAACCCTGTTTTGGCAATCACAACATAACCTGCTATATCACGAGGTTTTTTTTAACACGTTACTCATACAGTATAACTGACTTTCATTGTAAAACAATTTGGTTAGTTTTTTACTTTTCAGCTCTTAGGTTTGCTCACTTGAAACAGAGATGCCACCTTGGCAAGACAAAATTGCCTGAACTTTTCTTTGGACCCCACCCATCGCTACACGCCTTTCCAACTTCTCAAGTTTTTCTATTGGTCGTTCTTTGCATTAACATGGAACAACTTTCGGGATAATGCGGGCAAGACTGACAAAATGAAGGGGATGATACCCATTTTTACCAAATTTCTTTCCAAGGACACAAGGTGGAATTTACTCACTGGGGTGTCACTATTTATTTGAGTTACAAATTAGATCTACTCATATGAGGCTCATTATTCTTCATTTCGTCAGTGTTGTTTATTATGATAAAAAATAATGCATTTTACTGCATAGGACACTTTATTTCGAGAAAAAAAAATAAAGAAATGATTACCATGAGGTTTAGGCTTAGCTAGGGTTGCACCACTGTGTGGAAATTCTTCCCTTTCCAGTACTGCCTTTTTTTTCTATCATAAAATGTAACATGCCACACTTGCCCCTGACAGCATGCAAATGTAATCCAAAGGAAATTCACTATTATAGTCATTTTCTTCAGTTTTGGCCTTGGAACACTCTTGTCAAGATCTTTAATAACCTGACGTCCATTTCGTTTGACAACAAACATTAAATCCATTTTTGAAGGACTGGTATGAAAAGATAGATCTAAATCTAATAATCTAGATTAGACCTAGAACTAAAAATTCTATCAAATGTGTAGATAAAATGTCCGTTGATTGGGAAGGTTTTCTATTGAAAACATCATAAACATTGATGTGGATGTATATAATAATAAATAATTCCGTCATTCCCTGAGCTTTAAGTCAACAAATGACTAGCATTAGCAATGTAGACCGTCTGTAAGGCAATCCGGATATTATTGTTTGTTTGCACATGCTCAGTGGCTCATTTCCGTCAGTTACAGGGGGGACTTAACTCCCACTGCTGGATGAAGACTAATTCTTCGTCCGTTTTTTCTTTCCATTTCTCTCTTCCGTCAATATTATTTTCGCTAATTTCCGGCAGACAAGCAAGGTTTACCTGAACCTTGACGGTATATTGACGGAGCCCATACCATTGCCGGAATTCCGGCAATTGCCGGAAAAGTGGCACCTCTGTTGAAAACCATTTGGTTTACAAACCACAGCCACCCCAAAGCCTAAATATCTTGCCATTGGTGCAAATGACTGTGATGTCGCAACTTTCAGACTGCAAGGCGTTGATATTTTGAACAATCCATTATTCTGAGTTCCCAAACTGTCAAAAAAGCATGAAATTGAGATAAAAAATCTTTTGATTTAAAACAAAGAGATTAAGAAGAATAACTCTACTTTCAAAGGGTGTTTCTTCAAATTCAAGTTTCCTACATCAGACTCATTTGCATGGTTACAAGACATATGCCTTCAGAGCATTTTGATTTTCTCAAATTGTATCAACCCCTGGCAGTACAACTAGAAGCACTCACTTCTTGGCCTTCGAACTGTTTGGGAAATCTACAACCAGACCTCCTGTGAAACCAGCCTTCATGGCTTGCTGTGTGAGAAGCTCAAGCTGGAGATGGGAGGAAAAAAAAACAAGCTCAATACAGTGAACCTTGTATCAAACAATACAGGATTTAACCAACCTTGTATTCAATAAACTGAAATGAACTCTCAGTTTTTTTCTTTTCTCAAACCCTTAAGAATTAACTTTAATGCAAACCAACTTATTTCACACCCATCACATTTCCAACAAACTAGAAGTGAAGCTGAAACTAAAAGAGGGTGTGCTGTTTTTTCTGGAATGACATGAAGGAAAAAACTTAAAATGCATTTGCAAAAGGCTCACAAAACTGCAAAAGTCTGTTCATATATTCTCTTTTATATTGAATACAAGGCACAGAGGAAGATAAACTATCTTATTTATCATAGTCTTTCATATTTCAAACACAAACAAATGCAAGTTTTTTACTGAAATTTCTGGCAATCATTACCTTTAAAATGTTTATTCAACAGTTAAGTGTAATCTATGATAGGCAGGTTTGCAATACTATATCCAGTGACGCTGACAGATGAGATGAGATTCAGTTTTTATGTTTTCTGATTGAAACTACCGACACTTGTCAAAATTGAGACAGAAAAAATGGAAGCAGAAATCGTTATTTTCAGCCCGTTAATGAATAATAAAAAAAAAACAACAAAGAAACGCATAGTTGTTGATTATGTTACAGAATGAAGTTATCCCAGCTCTGGCTCTAACTTTACCTGAGCGCTGTTTTCTGGATAAAGCTGGAACACTGCTCTTGAACCTCGTCGCTAAAACAGGATCAGAAACAAAAATTAGTATATATATGTACGACTGTAAAGAAACTAAATTAAAAACAAAAACATTAAAAGTTCTGAAATCATCCCATTGTGTATCACAGGGTGCATAGCGACCCCAGAAATGTCTCTTATGCTGAATAACAATGTCCATAGACAGAGCTAAATCTTGAGACTCAAGTAATGCTTGAAGCAACCTTTTGCAAATACCATGGCATATTTAGATTTTAAGTTATTGCAAATTCTTATTTTGTTTAAAGTGTCTCTAAGTGACAACATATAAGAATGGAGGTTGCAAGTATATTGGAGTGGTTACACATGTCATGACTTTAACATGTAACCTTGTAATTATAATACAGCTCTGGGATGACTAACACCCCTCCCCACAAGCATCAAAAGACAAGTGTAAGCCATTAAGGAGCTTGAGATCAACATATTGAAAATTGTATCTTTAGGAGTTCATCTTTTGTGCCAGTTAGGGCATGCAGAGTTAGCAAGGTTGAACATTACCACATATGGAGAAGGTAAAAAAGCCATGAATTAAATTTGCTTTTAAAAGTTCGATTGTTGGAAAAAGTGATTAAAAGATTTGCGTAAAAATGTGACCAGTGAAACATACACAAAGAGCTTACCCGATGAGACATAAGAGCAATACAATTTTCTGTACTTATGCCATGTGAATAAAATAAGTAAATGATATTAAAAATTTTTTTTTTATTTATTTGCACCATCTAGGAAAGAATTAAAAAACTAAAATAAAACTATGAGCTTTAAAAAGCTAATGACGTGATTTTTAGGATACTGTGATGAATCCAAAACCCAACAGGCTTATTATTACACTGCAATATTTTGATGATTTACAAGCAAAAAGACAAAATCATGTAACAGCTTACCATTACTGCATACAATGTTCGAAAGAAGACAAGCATTCGCTTTGCAGGGGAGTGATACTTTTTGTCTGCATTGCATAACCACTGTAGAGCTGATATACTAAGGAGCAAATTTTTTTAATCCAACTTAGAGGTCTTGCACAAATTAATCTCTCAGTCTCAGTTTGAATAAATCTATTAACAACAATCTTGACAAATAAAAATGAGATCTTGAAGTAATTCAAAGGCTTTGCTAGTAGTATCATAAGCTTTTACTATGAAAATAAAAGTAGTGATTGGCTCAAGAAATATGTTTAGAAAAAAATAGAAATGTGTTTAGAAAAAAATAAAACTTCAATTTAAAAATGAAATTTCTTATAATATTAATCAACAGAAAAGAATAAATTAAATGAAGAGAAAAACTTTTTTTGGGTTAACAATCAATGCTAATAAGATTGAAAAAATGATTTGATCAGATACAAAGAAAATTTACAAAGGTAAAACTTGAAATCATGTCTGATATCTTTAATTTGTATTTATATGAACAGTTTTATATTTTATGCTGAAAATAGTTCTACTCTAAAGACAACTTTATCAAGCCTTTGTTTTTTCAAATCTAACTAGTAGATGGATGTAGACTGAATGCAAAGGATTTTATATATTTTAATAAATAATAGGACACCTAATTACGCCGTCAAATGTGCCTGGTCTGAAGGGAAGTCCATAGCCCATGTCACCCAGAATGACATCACCTTCAATCTCTCTCTCAATAGCGACATCTAGATGGAGAAAGAAAGAGATAAAAGAAGATTCTATATGGATCTTTATAGATATGGAAATAACAATTGTTGAAAAAAAAAAGTTATTTTACAACTTGTAGGAGAAAGAATTTCGTCATTTTCAAACCAGAGCACTACAGTGAAAATCTTATATTTTGAATCCAAAGAAGAAGGTATAAAAAACTTTGAGTAGAGAGGATTTGAATTTATATGCAAGGGATAAGGTTTATTTTACTCAAACTTTTTTCTGCTCTACTACTAGTTAAAGGATAACACAAAAGCAACTATATATCTCGCATAACCCACCCACACATTAAGAAAGACTCAAAAAGAGCAAAAAAGGCAAAGAAAACAAAAGAAATACAAAGTTTTGCAAGACCAATACAAGCCACATATGAATGATAATCATCATCATCATCATGACAAAACGCTTTATTTCCATTTTTATTAAATATTGAGACTTGACGTGAAAGTAAAATATTTCTTTTTCATTTAGAGATATCATTTTCTTACATTTGGTCATGTGACATCAAATACTCTCGGATAAAAATTACATAGACAAAGAAAAAACCCCACAGTTTTTCCTCTTTTCTAACCTTTTTAATAATGGCATGAAACACATTATGCTACTAAACTCTTCAAGTGTATTTTTTCCACCTTTTTACGTTTCATACTTAAATTGGTTATATTATAAAGGCTACTTCATCAAGCCTGTGTTTCTTAAAAGAAAAGAATCTTTGACAAGCATGACACAATGCTACCGCAACCTTACTTTACCAATACTTACTAAGCATGCTGGGACTAATGTCAATGCCGACCCAGGTATGATCAGCCTCTGTAAGAACTTCTCCACTCAGACCAGAGCCGCAGCTGTAGGATAGAGTAGTACAAATATGGCAAGTGTTACAAATCTTTTTCAGCAGGGCAGGTTTCTTTAAAAAGCTTTGGCTAAAGGTATATTACAGGAAATCTCCAAAATCAAAGTCAGATGATTCAAATTTTCTAAAAGCAAGGCTCCCTTTTCCTCTTATGCCTTCTTAAGTTTCACCTCATATTTGAAATTGGAGACGTTCAACTCTCTTACACATTATACCTAGGTCAAGGAGGTAAATTTGACAAGATTCAATGATTGATTATTTACATCTTGTCCAATGACTAGACTTATATCTGGACCTAGATTAGGCTATTGCTTAGCTTGCAATCTCTAATATGAATGTGGGGAAGCGCTTATAACTTTCACTTTCAGAATGTTTCTAACAGGAACTAAGCTTTGTGTTGCGGGGAAGAGACACATGCCCAGACAATAGAGAAAAATTCCTGGAATTCAATGACAAAGATTGTTTACAAATAGGTAAGTGGCGCTGCTCTGTGGCGACACAGTTACAATGAGTAACGAAGACAATTTCCCCGAAAAGAATTAATACTGTGTATTAAAAAAAGGTGGGCAAAAACGAGAACAGGAATTCAATATTGGTTCATCTCCATGCTGACAGCACTGAGCGGTTGTGAGGGGACTTAAGGCTATAACATACAGCTGACGCCGTTCTGCCTGACCGCCATGGCGGAGGAGAAGTGTGAACAATGACTGGACCGACTGACTAGACCACTTCTGGTTACTTTTAATCTCTCAGCAAAGAAACCCAAACACATTGCGAGAGTATTAGTGGTGGTAGTAGTAGAAGAAGTAGTAGTAGTAG
>BMAT01007889.1:475507-486564 GCA_019649035.1 Elysia marginata | reverse complement strand
TTCTCCGTCACTTTCTCTCTCCCTCCCTCTCTCTCTCTCTCTCAACTCTATCCAACACTCTTACAGAAAATTTACAAGATCCCCTCGATGGTGCTCATCTAAATTATCGACGCAAGCATTGCGCATGCCCAAGGCGATGTTCCTGTATCTTCGATTAAAAAAAAATAAAACCTGGTATCGGTATTAACTGAACGTCGATAATTATTTTATGTTTTCATTTCAATTTCGTTTCAATTAAAAAAAAAAACAACTTGTCCCTGCTTAAAATTATAACGGTGTTTAAGGGGAGCTGCCGAGTTGGTGTTATTGAATTGGCATTGAATTCGGTTCACTAGGCAAGGACGGGCAGAGAGGCAAACGCCCGCTTGATAGTACTTTTGCGAAGAAACATAATTATATATTCGAAAAATATATGTCTCGCGTCCAGGGCAAATTAATCGGAAGTCGGAAATTCCCTTTCTGAGACAACACCATTGGAATTTCTATGTTTTCTTTTCTTATATATTTTAAATACAAAAAAGTTTTCATATCTATCCACAAAAACAATTTCAGTACAGTAAGTTTATAAAACGCTTTGACGTTTGAAAAGCTTAGAACAAAGTATTGTTCACAAAAGAAAAACCTCTGAAGGTGAAACTTGTGGTATCCAACTCATATACCCTAGCCGCAAGACATATATTTTCTTACATCAAGAAAGAGGTTTACATGCCGAGAGGGGTGGCATTTTCGTGTTCAATTGCAGAACACCACCCTTTGTCAGACCAGTTCTTTTTAGGCAAAGGACTTCTCTGAGTCTACCAACGGTTTTACAATGGGTGATGGGCATTAGCAGTTTGTCCAGGAGGCAAAACACCTGGAAGAAGAATACCTTTTGCATTCCAAAATACTTAAGCCCTGACGTTTCAGAGAAGGTTCGCGTTTAAATTCGTTAACAGTAAGAGACGATAAGTGTTTCCAAGTCATTGACTGCTTTCTTGTTTTAGGGATGGTGTGGTGGACTCAGATTTCGTTTTCCGTGATCATATGATTCAGAAAATGTTTCAGTTATATTTTCAATGTTGAAGGGTTCACGGTAAATGCTTTGTTGACGATAGAAAACTCATAAAGCAGTACAAAAACCGTTGGAAAAATCTCGATGGAACGTTCTGTATGGTGGGTATTTTTCCCTTAAACACAACTGGAAAAAATGCATCAATCTTGATGAAGTTGACGTTAAAAGGAGGTAAGAAGCACTAGTTGACTGTGAGCAAGTTTCATTATGGTCGTTCATATGATTAACACGCAAAGGCAAAAAATCCGGTAACTTTTTGGACGGCCCTCGCAAATCTAAATAAAAGGATTCTAAGCACGCTGAAATGCTTTTTTTTTATTTATTAGCGACAACAGGCGTGTGATCTAGCAGGTCATCCTAGAGAATCACCCTTCGTGATTGATCTTATCACAACTGCCTGGCTTTGTGCTCTAGTAGTAGACTTTCGGACAAAGAGACGTAATTTGTAACCACAGCTTGGCAGGTCGACGTATAATCATTGGGTAAACCTCTTTACACTCATTTTCATGCCTTTCTCTAGCGTTAACTGAGTCCCTGGCCATAGGCAGTAAAATCTTGCCAGTATGCTCGAGTAATAAGCTTTCACAGCTGCTTTTCTGAAAGTTTAAAATATTCATGTTGGTTTGTAATGCCCTGTTTGGGAGATCCATGAGGAGCGCAATGAGCGTTTTACTGGCTTGGGCGCGTTCGCAAGAAGTGCTCCAAAGTTGGTTAAAAAGGTTTTAAAAATGGACATATATGACAAACTATCAACACCCCTTTACACACACGACACATAACACACATATATATATACAAACACACTAAGCACGGTCTGGGATGATGTTGAGCAGCCTATCCAACCTCCATAGCCTGGTCGAGTCAACAATGGCGACTGTTCGTGTCCAGGCCTGGTGGCAGGGAGACTGAGTTTGCTAGACCAGCCAATCAGAACGAGGCACGTTCTGCTCTGGGCCTGCACGTGCTCCTTCTAAAGTCCAAGCAGAATTGCCCCCCCCTCCTCCCGCCCCCATCCCCTCCCAGGTGGAAGGTAGATGGTTTTACAGGAGGCCAGGTTGTCTCGGCAGTGTGTGAGATGACCAGGGATGGTGAGGATATACCGGTGGTCCAGGTGGTACCGCTCTCACCGATAGTTACTGGCGTCTTAAGAAGATACAAAATATTTACACTCTTACTCCACTATTTGGCAAAACTCGAGTTACACACCACGTTAATATTCTTACAAGTACATCAGTTTCCATTGTAGTGTCAAACGATTAAGGCGACCTGACTATCTTTTTAAGGAATTTTTGAGACACTGAAAATTGTATTTAGTCGCATATCTGAGCGTTGCCAAAACTTAAAAATCAGTCACTTTTCTCAAAACTAGGCCAAGTGGAGATAAAACTGTGTCATATTCAGGCATACACAATACAGATAAAATTGATAGAAAAAAGGAGGGGCTAAATTTGAGTGAGTTTGTAGCGTTTGACGTGGGATAAATAGCGCAACAAACGTAAAAAAGGAAGCGTCTTTTGTGGTTTCAGGTGTTTTGGTTAAATTCGTAGATCTTATTTTTATTCACTCACCTGCCCCCTGTCAGCATCAACGTTTCTAATGCTAGCTGCCACACCAGACGTCTTCACAGTCTTGTTCTACTTGTTCCTATCCAGACGTTACTGTATATTTCTACACGAACTCAGCATTCTTGAGAACAACCATAGCACGAGACTGAGCTTAAATTCTTGGCGCCGTGGTCACGCTGGGCAGTCCCTTATGAATTGGGAATTGGGAAATGCAGCTATCTCGTGACTCTCTGGAGAGGAGGGTTTAGTAAAGTTCAAAAAGTTTTACTCACAGCATGCATACCTTTTAAAACTTAAAAATAGTCTATGATTTCTGACCACACATAATTATGTTTTAAGAGGTAGATATTATTACTAGTCAATGTATCGTACTGTACAGTACAAACCAACCAAAAGCCGTTATATAATCATCTAATCAAACCGGGTCACAAAAAATAGAAAACACAGGGGAAAAACATTCGTGAGAAGAAACAGAAAATAGTAGGGCTGGGTGTGGGCAAGGTTACCCTGTCAACCACTGAGTAAATTATGAAACTTGAACAAAGACGCTAGGTTATAGACCAAACATCCGTTTTTCAGCATCTCTACAATTAGCGTGCGCAGCCACACCGCCACCGAGAGGGCACAAATGAAAGCTTCAGGTAGGCCTAGGTTTTTTAAGTTACATAATTATGCCTTTTTAAAAATGATATTGGAGAGTAAAGAAGAGTAGCGGCCCTTTTGTAGAAGTCTACACCAAGGAATATCATAGTGCTAACTGGAATCTTGACTTTGATCTTAAGGTTTTATTTTTATGTTTTTCTTATATCATAAATGTAACCCCTTAAACTAAGAAAATAGAGCTCAATTAATAGTGTATCTCGTCAGTAAAATAGAAAGCAAAACTATCGTTCTTGCCTGCATCCGGTTAGCGCCAAAGAGGAAGTTTTCTGAGTAAAAAACACGATAATTTACGCCTCTAATCTCATTCCCAATATAAATTATCTGCCGTGCACTACGTTCAAACTTTAAAAGATTGTACATGTAATCAAGACGCATTGAGTAAGACAAGATTGTTTCCATGTAGCGTTGTCTTTAAAAAAAGTTTCCAAAACAGACGTCAGCATATGAACTAGCATGACGTGCTAGCATTAATTGTTTAAATTAATCCCACTGGGATTGACTTCAGGAAATTTCCGCTACTCTTCTTGATATCTCTTTTCCCTATTATTTCCATGATAATTATTATCATTGAATCGCCCATCCTATCAGCTAGTTATTCTTGTTTTTGTAACCATAATTGTATACCCCCCCCCCCACTTTCAAAGTGTCACGAAACGAGGAGTATGTACATCTATCTCTATACAGTAATTGTCGAACAAAAAAAATGCTCATAGTTGGATAATGTAGAAACTGAAATTTATCTAACAAATCCGTAAAAGCCAAAAAATGTAATGTATGGGATCACGTGTTGTCTGTACTGCTTCTACTGCTTCTAAGTCGGACATAGTAAATATTATAGCTTGTTTAATTACAATGTCATGTTGGACGCAAAGTCATGGAAACTTTACATGGTCAGGAATAATGAAATGATGAATACTTTTAAAGGGTTGCGATAGTTCATGTTTTTAAAAGAAGATATTTTTAGAAATATTGCTTAATGAAACGACTGTAGGGCGAGTGATACAGGGATAAAAATAAATCTAGAATTTTTGCTCCTTTGACGAAATAGTCCGGATGGTTCCGAAGTAGTGGTTTTTCTCATTTTTTTTTTTGCTTTGTCTTTGAGTCGTTGTTTCCTCTTTACTTCCTTTCTACTTCTAGCTTTCCTCATTTATCTTTTTCTGCCTCTTTCTCCAAATCAATCCATCCTCCATCATGTACACGTAAGCCTATATTTGTTAACAGAGAGGGAGAGAGGGAGAGAGAGAGAGAGAGAGAGAGAGAGAGAGAGAGAGAGAGGTGGCTTATTGTGACTATTCGTTTCTCCGTTGAACAGAAGAAGACACATGTCATCAAACGGCAAAAAGTTATATCTTACCTGTATGCTCCTTCTGTTCAACAATTGGTATGACGTAAGTCTGCTCTTGAATTCCGTAATTATTATTTAAATCTTACACTCACACATGCATATTATCCTTTTTGGGTCCTTCTATGCTTTGCAAGTAAGTGTTCTGCCTTCTGACTTTCTTTTTTTTTATACACTACATTAATCCCTTTCGAGAAATTTGTCTTCGTTACTCAGCGTAACTGTGTCGCCACACAGAGCAGCGCCACTAATGCCCCAGCAGACCAGTACATTTGAAGCCTGTAGCTGGGTACCCATTTTACAGGTGGGTGGACTGGGGAAAGTTAGGGTAAATTGCTTTCCCAAGGCAAGTGCAACATGGCATGGTCGGGAATCGAACCCGCGACCTCCAGATCTCGAGTTCGACACGCTAACCACTCCGCCACGCTGCCCCCGTGGATCCCGATAATGTTTTTGACCTGAGTCTCAGCAGGGTCACGCATGATTTTTTTAGGAAAAGCACAATCTCTCCCGCCTCTCTTTTTGAAGACTGCGCACCCCCTTTGTGTAGAGAGTTTGGAGGAAAGAATGCTCAGCTTTGATAAAGAGCTCTTTTTATATTGAGTCTACATCTACCGCGTCATTTTTATATAGAGTCTATATACTCGTATATACCGCATGATTTATATATATATAAAGCCTATATCTACCGGTCAGAGCCATTTTTCTAAGACTTCCACAGCCATTGTCAATCCTTGTTGACACACTTGACGTAGCTCAAAGCCAACCAAACTGCTTCGAAAGTCCTTTCGCATTACGCGTATCACGTACGGAAGACTCTGGACCGGCTCTGAATCTGTGATCCGTGTTTTGCGTTCACAAGATGCCTCCCATGTGAGAGAACCCAATATTGAGGGTGTGCACATTGCAAAAATGTTCCATTTCGCTATCAAAATGGCTGGCGATTCCTGAAGTTAGAGTATAACTCTTTTGTGCTGAGGATTAATGTAGATCTACGAAAATTATGATTATATTGATTCATTGAACAAAAGAGTTTTACTCTAACATCCGGGGGCGTCCGCCATTATGATAGCGAGACGTTATATTTACGTAATGTGCACAGTCTCGATAGGGACATAATTTGTTTCAGGTTCGAGTCATACTAAAGGCAGACATTTCGGGAATTTCCACTAAAAGCCTACTTCTCTCTACTGCTAATTTCACACCTTTAAAGTCTTTCAATCATTTGATTGCGCAGTTGCTGCCTCCACTATTTATTTTGCTTTTTATCGAGCACAATGTATGATACTTGAGCCAAAATAGACCTACTAATTCACTTATGTTGTGGCTTATTATCGAGTAGAGCGTGCTGTACTCGACCCAAGATAGAGCTGCATGTACCGCACTCTTTTACTTGGCTACTGTTTTTTTAGAGTTATAGATTACAATGTACTTTACTGGAGCCACCATAGAACTACTAATTCACCTATGTTGTGGCTTATTATCGAGCAGTATGTACTGTACTTGAGCCAACATAGACCTACTAATTCCCTTATGTTGTGGTTCATTGTCGAGTAGAGTATATTCCCCTAGAACGAATATTACATTTTTTTAGTTCCTTACTTTCTGTGGTAAAACCAATTTAAACTTACCAGTCTACTTGGCAATCTTGTTATTGAATAGAATGTATCGTATCACAAACATGACATCCTTCATGAATTGCTACACCGATTACATTTTCTTTTTTTTTCCTTATATAGGACTCATTTTAATTTTGCTGCAAATTAGATCATAAAAGCGAATTATTCTACGCGTTGTAAAATAACACTTAAAGTGCTGCATTAAAAAAAATTGCTTTTTGGTTTCGTGTAGATTTCCGTTTGATGTTGTCTCGTTTTGTTTTGATTTTTGTGCCTCTATGCTTTACATCGCAGCAATTGTATTTGCCTATGCTTTATATCGTAGCAGATGTAACTGCCTAATGCTGTCTTCCCGAATCTTGTTTACTTACTAAGGTCATAACTTATCTCCCTTTCTCTCTGCTTTTCTCTCTCTCTCTCTCTCTCTCTCTCTCTCTCTCTCTCTCTATCTATCTATCTATCTCTCTCCTTCTGCCTACCTCCATCTCCCTCTCTCCGTCCGTTTCTCTAATGAATCCCATGTATACACAGTCACAAGTCCCCAGAGCCGCCCCCGACTTGGTGCAGAACCGGTCTCCCGTCACGCCAACTTTATTCAAGTTCTGAGATTGCTCCAGGTTTCTCCCCCAGTCCCCATATCCATGTAATTCCTTTCTTGTTTCGTTTCGTTTCTAAGTTCCCCTGCATGATGTGACCAAGTCGCCGGTTACAGTTTTTGCTTTCCCCCCTAGCGGCGGTGTCTCGTTTGCTCGGGTCGCCTGTGTCAATTTGCTCACTGTCAGCAGATGTCGGTTCGTGTTTTCTCGATGCCAGACGTACCCACGCCACAGTCCGTCCTGCTCAGGCTTGGGTCTACCCGATGTGGTACTCACCCCACAGCTGACACCAACCTAGGACGTCAACGTTACTTGCAGCTCACGGAATCCCCTTGGCTTGGCTAATAGGAACATAGTATCAAATAGAACGGCTTAAATCTAAGCCTTCGGACGTAGGCGGCCACGGGACAATAAAAGCTTATTCGTCTGCTTCTTCTATCTTTTTTTACACGCTGAATGCTATTTCCTCCATTTATCTAAGCTTTGCAAAACTTTACCTTTGAATGTAGATCTATGCCTTTGAGTACGATGGTCTAGATGTAGATGCTTGATTTCATGATCTATGTTTGGTTTCAATCCGCTTAAGACAAAACTGAACAGTCATCGTGATTTGTGGCTATTCTGAATGGCTTTGCCGAGAGTAGGGTCGTAATAGTATTTGCTTCGTCTTTACGAGTGCAAAGGCGAAAGGGCAGAGGTTACTGAAGGCCGAGGGCTTCAACTCCACTGCCGAGGGCTTTAACTCCACTGCAGAAAAGCCTTTTTTTGCGACCTCTTCTCCCTAATAGCTTACTTTAACCTACTTAAACCTCTCATACTTTGCTGATACCGTAGTAAATGCCTCCCCAGTTAGACATTATTTCTGAAATCACGATTTATATGAAATGTATCCATTTTATGTTCCAGTTCTTTCATTATTTCGTTGTTTTTGATTAAACATTCGCACCAACCATGCAGTATGATCGTATTTGAAGCTAGCTAAATTATTCCTTTAAATAATCAAAGCAAGTTTTATCATTGCATTTATTTATTTTGGACCTGTCTGTAAATACTACACATATCTTCTGTTAAAATGTGCGTCTCAGATAGTGTTTTTTTTTCTGGTGAATTTTATCCTCTATACATCCCCTTTTACAATAGGTTTCTCTTTTCTTTTTCTTGCTCTTAATTTCATTTGGTAGTACTTTTATAACTTTCTCTATTAATTCCCTCTGTCTGACTGTTTATGTTACTTTTAACTATTTCCTTTTTCGTTTTTTTCCTACTCATTTTTTTTAATATGATCAAAGATCCTTCCTGCCCTCACACTGTCTTATTTCTCTCCTCTGCCCATCCCTTCCTCCACCTTTGTTTTCCTATAATCATAACTTCAGATGTATGTACCTTTTAACCGTACATGTCTCCGACACAATCCAGCGAGTCCTGAACACATTTATCAAAACTAACGGCTTCTCAAGTCCATACCAGGAAGATGTCTGGTATCTGTAGAGATGCTGTACTACGCGAGACAGCTACAGTCCGGCACTGCCATAGGCAAACGAAGTGCAGTATCTCTTATATGGTTTACACTGCATGTACTGCTTTTCGTTTGTCCCGGGCAGCAGTCCAGCCATCTAGCATAGCGGCCAGGCAAACTTTATGATCACCATCAATCCATTTTCGTCGTGAGTAACGTAGTGAAACGACCTAAACTATCTGTTCTAAGTGGCCTTATCAGCAATTAATCAGATTTTCATGTTAGCTGTTATAGAATATTGACCGCGGTCTCCCTTAAACCGTGGAATAAAAAAAAAAGAAAAAAGAATTGTGGAATAGTCCTTAAGGTGTAAAATTGTGTTGAGTTGTTGAAAGTGTTTGCGGCTTTAGTAGGACTGTACGCGCTTAGATGAAATTATAAGAGCGCGCATGGTATTGTAGTAACCATTTTATTTGATCATGGCAGCTTTTTGTAACCTCATCGCTAGGACTTGAGTAGGCCTATAGGTTGTTGTTGAACGGTTTTTAAGGCGAGACGCTACCATTAGTGAAGAATTGAAAAATATTTGCTCAATATAAGCTGTGAGGCTGGTGGTTCCAGAATCCGCTCGTATTATGAATTTTGTTAGTGTCTACTTATACAGCAATGTAGTGGAATGAGGAGAAGGGGAAGATGGAAATGATGATGCAGATGAAGTTTGTGTTAAGTAATGATAATAAAAAATAATAATGATAATAATAATAATAACAATAATAACAATAATAATAATAATAATAATAATAATAATAATAATAATAATAATAATAATAATAATAATAATAATAATAATAATGAAAAAGATTGTTACGGGGAGGAAGAGGAGGGGGAAGAAGAAGAAGAAGAAGAAGAAGAAGAAGAAGAAGAAGAAGTTTGTAAAAACCTATAAATTGTCGTCTTTATCTGATTTCTCGTGGCCATTAATAGAGATTTTTTAAAGTGAATTGTGTTTAATCCAAAATATTAGACAACTTTTAAATATTTAAACTGACAATGCAAATTGCAGCAGGAAAAAATTACCATAAATTTTTATGATTAAAATCATTGAATGGGTTTTTGGGGAGAAGGGAGAGTGGGGCTTATATAGGGATAGATAGATAGATAGAGAGAGAAAGAGAGAGAGAGAAAGAGAGAGAAAGAGAGAGAGAGGGAGAGAGAGAGAGAGGGGGGGGGGGCAGGCCCCGAAACTGACACTATATTACAAAGGAACAAGATATAAATGGAGCGTTTTGAGCAGTAATTCACCAAGTTTGAGCAGAAAACGAAAATGGCAGATTTGGATACAGGATCACCATAAAGGAAGGGTCAGAGAATGTAGGGATAAAGAAGAAAAGAAGACGGAAGGGAGGAGGGAAGAGGGGGAGAGGAGGAGGTTGATGTGTGTATTATCGCTAACCAGTAAACAATCTCCCTCACTTGAGTGCCACCAAAGATATCGATCTCATCCAAAGGGTGGCGACACCTCTTAAGAACTTAATCACCTTCTCGACACTCATCCTCCGCAACTATCTTGTCTGCTCGTATCGTCTGCTGCTCCGATTTCGCCTGGCCCAGGCTGGGTCGGGTGGACGTCGTTCTCACAAGCGAAGACCATGATGCCAGGCATGCACCAAGATGCCCGAGCACCTAAGCGGCCGAGATAGCTAGATCTAGAACTACAACTGCTGCTACTGGTTTGTTGCTGCGCATTTCACGTCTGCTAAGTTTTTAAAAGGAAAGCTATCGTAGCGGATAATGGATTCCGCTGGTCTCGGAAGTGTTTAGCATCTCCTAAGTTTCCTTCAGCAATGGGATAATTCTACGGAGACAAGGCAGTGCATAATAGCCTGGAGATGCAGCACTTCATATCACCGACCAGCTCTTCAGTCTGCCCTAGAGGAGCGTTTCACACACCCGCCCGCCCCCCAGTCCAAGATAAACACACGATCTCTCCCTGGTCTCTTTGTGTCTCCAAGTCCTGGGGCGTCTCTTTTGAGCACTCGTCGCAGAGGGAAAAATGGCCCGATGAAAAAAAGATTTTTATTATGAGGATATCAACTATGAAACAAACACTGAAGCGGTAAAAACGTTAAATGATGAAGAGAAAACAGAAACGTGCTAAACAAAACAATTCCGTTCTTTGAGAAAGTGAATTGATTAGCTCATAAAGGAAAAAATTAATATCAAAGTCCTTGGTAATTTCGTCAAACAATGTAATAAATAAAAGACCCCACAATGTCCATTCACAGAACATAATCCTTCTTGTACTCGTGTGATATATAGGTCAAGTTTGTCACACACAGACCTAATCGATAGAACCTCGAGAGAGGTGGTGTTCAACAAAGTTATGGAATAGTCAAATCTTTGGTCAAGTTTTATATCATTTTATGTTTATAACAATTTGTTAGTCATGCCATTATCTCAGATATTAATCTAAATGATAACGCTGAGGAGATTCTAATATGTACATATGAAAGTCGTAACATACGCTCATAATTGTCTTGTACTGTTGTGAGCGAAATTAACAAAACAGGTCTAGTATGTTAGGTTTCTAGACTATAATAAAAAAAGACCTGTTGGGTTTGTCTTATTGTGATTCAATGTTCTATGACAGTATCAATAAATAAATAATAATAAATATGTTTAGAGTCCTCCACCGCCGAAGACAGTCTGATGACTTTATATGCTTACCCCCAGCAGGCCTATACACATCAGAGCAAATTCAA
>BMAT01007889.1:429962-447597 GCA_019649035.1 Elysia marginata | reverse complement strand
AATAATCCAGGCCAATGAACAGAAAGTTTGATCGAGATATTGGGTTCGATACAATGGCACCGCATCAGGCTTTGTACTTGAAGAAAAAGTGGGTTAGATGGGTACATGAAAAATTGACCTTTTTGTGTTGTTGTTTTTCCTATGTTATTTAGGATTAGGTACAAAGACTAGAGATATTAGGTGTATGGTTTAAGGGTGGGGATGTTACAGTAAGTACAGAATGATAAGTAAAACGTATTATAGAGAAAGGGAGAAAGCTATCTTTCAAAGTAAACCATGCAATGTTTGGGAGAAGAGGGGCCTTTTATAAAGCAAAGAGGTTGTATTTTGACGTACAGATTAAGTTGGGGTCGAGAGATAGAGGCAGTTGAAAATATAGATAGCTGGAAACTGTGGAGATTCCATGCAAAAATATAAAAATATGCAATGTGTGAAACCTGGTGGAGATTAAAAAGCCAGTGTGAAAAAAAAACTGTGTACAAATTGAACTGATGTACTATATCACGCTTCAGTCTATAGAGCTAAGGTCAAAGTGAACTATGGTACTATATTACGCTTCAGTCTATAGAGCTACGGTCAAATTGAACTATGGTACTATATTACGCTTCAGTCTATAGAGCTAAGGTCAAATTGAACTATCAAACTATATTACGCTTCAATCTATCGAGCTATGGTCAAATTGAACTACCGTACTGTACTATATTACGCTTCAGTCTATCAAAATTTGATCACATTGAACTGTTGTACTATATTACGCTTCAATCTATCGCGCTAAGGTCAAATTGAACTAACGTACTATATTACGCTTCAATCTATCGAGCTTTGGTCAAATTAAACTATCGTACTATATTATTCTTCAAACTATCAAAATTTGGTCAAATTGAACTGTTTTACTATATTACGTTTCATCTGTCAAGCTATGGTCAAATGGAACTGTTTTACTATATTACGCTTCAATCTATCGAGCTATTGTCAAACTGAATTGCTGTACTTTATTACGCTTTAATCTATCGAAGTGAGGTCAAATTGAACTGCTGTACTATATTAGGCTTCAATTTATCCTATATTACGCTTCTATCTATAAAAGTTTGGTTAGATTAGACTAATACGCCTTACTCGGCCATATTAAACTTCTGTCGAAATGTAGTCAAAGTGAATTGTTGTACTATATCATGCTTTAATCTAGCTAAATATGGTCAATTTGGACTGCTGTGCCATATACCGCTTTAATCTGTCGAAATGGGGTCAAATTGAACTATTGTACTACATTACACTTCAATCTAGCGAAATATGGCCAAAGTGGACTGCTGTAGGCTACTATGTATTACACCTCGTCAAATTGAACTGTTGCTCTATATTCCGACCAAGTTGAGTTATTGACTTGAGGATATCAGTTATTTTGGCGCTGTCTAGACCGAATCTCTCGCTCGTTTTTTTTAATGTTTCAAACAAATTCTCAAACTTGGTCTAGCCATACAACGGTTCAAAGTTCAATGTATACAAAATCGTTTTCAAATGTTTATTTAGTTATCGCATAAGAAAGCAAAGAGTCTACATAATATACTTGAGTAATAATATTCAAACACCACATTGCTTTTTCCTGGTTTGTTTTCCTACACATTTTTAGCCCTTGGCTGCTATGATTTGAGAAAGACTCAATCTCGCGACCCTCTAGGGTTGGGTTGTTTAAATTTCAACGTCTCATTTCAAATACAAGGTTATAACAGAGACGATGCTTGGGAAAATTGAAAGCGTGCTGCCACACTCTGATGTAAGGAGCGCCTGCATACAACATACCCAGTCACATTATCCTGATTCCGGGCCGACCAGACTTAGCACTAAATCCATAATGCCAGACACTAGGCGGATCAGCTGCTAATAGTAATTTTAAAGTCCTTGGTTTGACTCGACCGGGGATCGAACCGCGCACCGCCTGATTTTTGAGACAGTGTCTTACCGCTAGGCCACAGAGCCGGTACACGATCTCCTAGAGTTTCAGTTATTTTCATGTCTCCCAAGTTTATTTTTTTATTATTTTTACACCCAGAAATCATGATCATCTCCCTTTATTCTCGCCCTTTCCTTCGCGCAAAAAACAAATTCTCTTTATTTTTCAAACATCATAGGAAATTATACTCATCACTACGCCTGAATTCTTTGTAGCCCCTCATAGTAAGCCAAGGCTCCAGTGTCACATAATAGTACGGGTCAGTCGTGGTCCCCACAGAGGGGGCTGCTCGTCTAAAACCCAGAACCGAGCGGCAATCAAGGGACACAACCGAAACCCGGAAGTGACGGGTAATCAAGGCAATCTGATTGGTCACTGATGAGCACTGACATCTGATGCTTTCCTGGTATCCGGGGCGCGGTAGGTGCCGAGATTGGGATGCACTACATAGTCCTATCCCAGTACTGGGAGTACTATGTGGACTAAATAGTCCCGAGTCTCACCACAGATCTGTAGGCCTACAAGATGTCACACCATACTCCTGAGGGGCCGCGGTATTCCCTGATGTTGTGAGAGGTGATGCTGATGTGATAGCATAGTAGGCTGACTTCCGGGTGGAGGGGGACCATGAGTGTGTGTGTGTGTGGGTGGGTGGGTGTATGAGGTTGTGACAGAACATTGTAAATCTGTCATTTGTGATAATGAGAAAACAACTTTTTCAGAAACAATACAGAAAGTAACAGCATCGTCACTTTAAATTGATGTTATATCTCTGTTAAACTACGCCATAATGGTTAACTGATGTTGTATCTTTGTTAAACTACATCTCAATTATAAACTGATGCTGTATCTCTGTTAAACTACATCTCAATTATAAACTGATGTTGCGACTCTGTTAAACTACATCTCAATTATAAACTGATGTTGCGACTCTGTTAAACTACATCTCAATTATAAACTGATGTTGCGACTCTGTTAAACTACACCAATGTCAACCTCATGAACTGATCTGCGATGTCTCCTGGTATGTTACCTATTAAACACTTAAAAAAAAACTATTCCGTCCAGTATCCCAACCGACAGGTTTTGAACCATGATTTTCTTTTAGTCAGTGCAGTCTTTTCTCGTCAAATTTACAACAAAACACTGGTTTTTAACTATGTAATAGTTTAAAATTGATACCGGGATAAATTCTTTTAATACAGCCCTAATTTCCTGTGCTATGACTTAAAAAGTATTCTGTCCACCATCACAAACGACAGAAGCATGGCCTTTAGCCACAACTGTTTATGAGTTTCGAGCAGTGGAATATCAAGGACAAAATCTCTGTGAGTCGAAAGATGCGTGTGTGTATGTGTAAGTACGTCAAAGGGAAATTAAATAAATATAGTTTGAAGTTGATGATTTGAAAAGTTCGGTAGATCTAAAATCATTTCACATTACGTCCTATTTGTCGTTTGCTTGCCGTTATTAGAGACTTTTAGCACACGCACCGTGTCTCACTACGCGTACGTGAAAATCGGGAAAGCAGATTGAGGAAACTATAAAAATAATGAAACCAGTTTCTAAAAATAGACCCACAGACGTTCGCGTCATACTCACGCGTTGCTGCTTAAAGTCTGTAATGTTCCTGTTACTACTACTATTCTGATTTTTATCGTATTTTTTTTTTGCAAACCGAAATACTCTTAGTTAATGAAGTTCTTCAATGCTTTTTGTTTTGGATGAAAACCAATGAAATCCTCATGTATAGTACGTCCATGTTCTTCATAATTAGTTGAAATATTGACAGCGTACTTTAAGTTTCCGTTTTGCTAATGCCAACGAAAAAAAAGGTGGGTTTATTCTCTGTGAAAATTTTGATATATCTTCAGCTTCCTTTGCATTCTCTTTCTATGCCACATCAAAGTTGAACTGGCCAACAACATACATAAATGGGTCTTTCAATTTCATTGAATGACGACAGCCAACCCAAATAAAAACCTATTCTTCAAACAAGAACACGTTTTTGTTCTCGAAATTCATTTTCACGTATTTTGTATTCTCTCTCTCTCTCTCTCACACACACTCTCTCTCTCTCTCCACCTTTTCTCTATTTCTAATGTTCAAAAGAGTTCCTGCAAAGAGTCTAAGGTATTAGGCATGCATTAGTTCATTAATGGGGGACGTTAAAATTCAAACAACCAACCAAGCACTCAAGCTGATGATTTGTGAAACTTTGTGTCCATCTGAGTGGACGCCATGAAGTTGAAGATTGGTTTTCATTATTTTAAGTAGTCTAGCTTTCAAAATGGTATGCAGATGGTAATAATTAAAATGGAAGAATAGGCTCCTCTTGCTTGCCAGAGGTTAAAAGTGGTGTCACAAGATTGTACATGTGAATCAAAACTTTTATTTTCGTAACGGGTAACTTATGGTAGTCCTGAAAAAACGTGTCCACTATGGTGGACACAATACAACAAAGGGGCTTTACAAGCCTCTTTCTCCGTTTTTTTTCTTCTCTACATTGCAACCTATAGAAAGTAATATCTCACGTAGTTGATTTCTCTTTGAGATATTTTTGATAAAGCAAAATGCATTTGCCCAAGAGAAATACTAAATTGAGAATTATTGATAACTTAAATAGAAATTTTGATTCATTCGAAAAATTTTCCTGGAGCGACACACTAACAATCTAATCAACGGGAAAACCCGATATTTAAAAAAAAACAGGAAAGCGTCCGTAAAGACAGGACACAGCTTTAAGAACGAAAAATTGCAAAAAAAGGAGAAAAAAAAGGTAAAAAGAAAATCTCACTTAGTCACAAATTTAAGTAACAACAAACGCTTGAGTAGAGTTTTTTTTCAGCTCTTGGTGCCTAGTTTTATTATTTTGTTTTCATTCAAATTGAGATGTTTTACACGGGACAAGAGACGCGTTGACAGTCAAACGAGGACAAAAGACGACACAAAATCGACACACAACACACACAATATACAGAGAAGTTTTTAGAACGTGAAAACAATACATGTATACAAGTCATTATTGTTGTTGTTTTTTTTTCTAATAGTTGCATAATCTGTGAGGGTTTCCAGTACGTGGATAGACCTGATGACAAACAGGCAGGGGCAGAAGAGAACAGAATAAAGATTGAAAAAAGTATAAGGTGCGGTGAGAGATAGATAGAGATGGAAAAGAGAGAAAGAGAGAGAAAGAAAGAAAGAAAGAGGAGGTTGGTATATAGATGAATGAACGGAAAGCGAGAGAGAAAAAAAATGCATGAGCACTGAGCACTTGGAAAGAATGAGGAAATTGAATCATTAAAAAGAAAATTTACAAAATTACATCAAGCCATGCCTATAGTTACAACACAATACGTTTTTTTTTTCTCTTCAATTTTCGATTTAAAAGATCGACAAAAAGAAAGGTGGCGGAAACATTTAAATAAACTGGACGCAAATTCAAATTCATACTATTTTACGGACTCCCTAGGAGCCATCAATGTATTCTTCTGTTAAAAAAAAAAATTCCTAATAAATTGATGCCTAACAGTTAAATTTTTTTCATCAAAAAGCTTCAAAATATGATTAGGCTGCATGCATCAATGTGATGACCAGAATTTCGTTGGCAGAGGAAAAGAGGGGGGGGGGTGTGTGACAAAAATCAAAAGGAAGAACAGATGGAGCTAAAGGAGAGGAGGGGGAGGAAATTAAGGAAGAGGGAGGAGGAGGAGAGGGGGGGGGAGTACCAGAGACAATATACTGAACATGCAAATTTGGCTTAGCACAGTCTACAATCTGCCAGTACATCAAGAAAAAGGATTTTGTATTTTGAAGGTTACATCAAACAACAGAAAGGGTTTGTTTTGTTGCAAAGGAGAGGGGGAGGGGATTATGTTGTAGAAACCAAAATATAAAGGCAAAATTTTTATTTAAAAAAAACAAATAAATTAAGAACAATACAAAGCTAACTGCAAATACTTTATAGATTAAAAACAAAAATTACAAAACCACAAGTGGACATTTAACACCAGTCAAAAGTGGACATAAAAGTACATTCCACTGTACAAAATTAATTTATATTGCACTAAACCCAATGTCTTTTTGTTTTTCTCTACCTTTTGTCGCTCCTCAACTTCGACCATCATATTTTCATCATCGGAGTAAACCTTCAGTGGTGGTCAAAGTTTTGGAGGGCATAACAAAAACAAACTATGTAGTTGAGTGGTGGTGGAAAATAAATAAAAAAAAACCAAAAAACAAAAAAGGTTATTAACAGTGATGACAACGATAAAAAATAATAATAGTTCTTACTCTCTACTCGAACAAAATGCTACCATGAAGAAGAGAAAAAAAAATGAACGATGATGACACTTATATTGTGTGTGAAATGTTCTCCAATGATGGCTGATGGGGGATGATTGACTAGTTACAGAAACATTAAGACATTTTGTTTTTTAATGTAAACATATGAGACAAACTGTCTTGCAACTAGTTCAAATGAATTCGATGCTGTAAACAATACATTCAGATTTACTTTTTTTTTTTGCTCTAAAGACAATCAATTTTCCTTTCCGGGCTTGCTGTCCTGTCCTACCCTAAAACTCCCATCTCGAAAATTTATCCATACCAATTCTCTTTCTCTGGATAATATCGAAAGTTTAAATTAAGTTGAAAACGATTTTTTTTTAATTTAAAAGACCCTCGTGTGTATGGTTTCTGTTATTTTTCAAACTTGGAGTGTCTAAGATTTGAACTTACCACACGACACATTCAAAATTACAGAGAGGAAAGAGGTGGATGAGCAGGATTTGAAATTTAAATGGAATATTTAGAAAAAAGGAAACTGTTTTTTTTTTTATCATAATCAAATTTAACCTTTTAAAGCAGATCATTTTTCTTCTTCTTTTTCCCAATTCATTGTCTTATAAAAGGCTTCAGTCAGTTCTAACCTCTACAAGTTGCTACAAATGACGCTACCGACTATGCTTGTCGGCCTACGCAAAGTTTCCCTGGAAAAGTTAAACAAAGTCTGAGGGATTTCGTTTCGTTTTTCCTACCTATAAATGTACAAGTCGTCATTGGATGACAAAGGCTTGGGAAGGGGCGGGGGACGGTAGGGTGAATACGACATGTATTAAAATATTAGGGAACATGGAAAATGACAAATGAATGAATGAATGAATGAATGAAATGAACAGGATAAGATTACTACACGTATTGTTAAATAACAGCACAAGCCATCATATGAATTAACAAATTCTCATAGCAGGTACAACTGTATTGTCATAGCTAACTTGTAAAACTCTTTATGTAAAAATTTTTTGCACTGCAAACCCTTCATGTATAATAGTCATGTATTTATAACACATATATTTATAGAGAGTAATTCCGACAATCGTACACTCATGAACAGGCTGGGAAAGCAAAACGATTAAACAGATTAAAAGTTACCCTCAACACAGGCGACATATATAGATGATAACAGAGAGAAAGAAAAACAGACGATGACATTTTTTTTGTTCATGCCGTTTTTAAATATTTGAAAATTCGGATTGCAAAGAAAGAAGTTTTTAAAGTGAGATTAGTCTTTTAACTAGTTTAAAAAAATAATCTGCTTTTTCTTACTTAAAACAGTGGTTACTTTGCCTCTAGTGATAAGACGTTTTCAGAAAATAAAGTCCTAAATGACTCAAAAGTACCTGAACATGTTTCCAAATTTTACCATTTCTTTTTTTTTTTTGACAAAAAAGAATTTAGATAATGTCAGAAGTGTTTTGTTTTTTCTTACAAAACAAAGGGATGCTTTCAAATGATTGGACATGTAACTGTCTTTTGGTATTTTTTTCATAGGCCTATTACTAAAAAAAAAAGCCTAATGAATTTGACATGAAATATCGCTTATATAAGCTTATGGCGAGCTTCAAAATCCTAATTCAGCTAAATTAAATTGATGGTTCAAAGAGATAGATAGATAAAGAGAGCAATTGGACAAGAGAGTTAAAGAAGGAGAACAATTTAAAAAAAACAAAAAAAAAAACAAGAGACAGACACAAAGAGATCATACATGTATATATAGACTGATCTGTCTCAACATATAATATAGGCAGATCCGTTACGGTATGATTGTGGTTTGAACATTAGTACAGCAGACACTAGCTAAACACTCATCTCTACAAACTCAGCACTGTGAAAATACATTGTGCATTATCAAGTAATGATGACATTAGAATAGTTATATATACAGACAAACAAAAAACATGGTCCCCCTGGCGAAAAAATTGATCAATGCATTATCAAGCCAAAATATACACATGATTGTTACTTATTAAGTCTAATATATATTTTTATGTATAATATATATATATATGTATATCTCCTCATATATTCACATATCTTTTCTTCCATGAGACATTTTGTTGTGGACATAAAGTATTCTTATAGAGTGAATGAATAATATAACAAAAAAATATCGTACCAAAATAAAGGGGAGATCTGAAGAGGGGGGATAAAAAAAAAAAAGCCTCTGAAATGAAAACTTGCACAGACGCAAAGTCTGCTATAGAAACAGATGGTTTCACACGGTATGTATGCTAAATAAGTCACAGCTAGTATCAATTACAAATTTTGCTCGTTCAACTTGAGATTCTTGAAGTACATGCACGAAGGTTGTCCCGGTCACAGACAAATTTAACAACGTTCGCTCTTTCATTATGCGGTTGCCCATGCTTCTTACATATCAGATCTGCATGGAGCGTCAAAGCAAAATAACAACAACAACAACAACAACAAAAAGCGCTGGACAAAGCCACTAAAACATGAGAATAAAAATAAACATACAAAATAAAAAAAAGGAAAGAGAATTTTTTTTTTTTAATTTCTCTAAGACTCACATTCTCTCACTGAGCAAGCTACCCCTCCTATGGACAAATAGAATAGAATAAAAATAAAATTGAATAGAATACATTGTTTTGACACAAAGTGGAATAGTCAAAGGAACAAAGCTGCTCATCTCCACAGATCCAGCGATTTTTCCCCAAAAATACTCTTACAAATTTAAATGATAAGAGATACTATACAGACATTGTATATATATATACACACAGTTTTTAAAGAAGGCAAAATATACAGTACAATTTGCCCAACCCATTTCTTTCGACATATTTGGTTAATAATACACTATAAAAAAAAAACAATAATAAAAAAGCTTACTTAAACCCAAATTATAACTACTCACATTTTAACATGTAAAAAAAAGAACATTAATGTTGTTATAAACACCACAAGACAAGCAGTCAAATTTTCCTATTGAGCTGAGTTGAGACAGGAACCCTCCCAAGAGATTTGGTACAAACCAACAACAACAACACTTTAACCATATACGTCTACAAAACGACTACCGATAATGAAAAAAAAATGAATGTTTTTGCTACTATTTGTATACTATTTGTATGGATAAGAAATATGCACACCTGCATATGTCAGTTCTGTACACATAGTCAGAAAAAGATCACCATAATGGTGACCACAAAAAACCACAAAAACCTTGATATGTTTTCTGGCGCAGCCAGTCAATTAATACACAATGCTATAAATAGCTTGGCGACTGCGAAAGGACTGGGTGCCAGGCTATGAGAGCAGTAGATAAAGAGAGTCTACTTCCTCAACCGTAAGAAACTGTTAATTTCATCTAAAATCATGTATGAGACAGAGAGAGAGCTAGATATATATATAGTGAGACAGATCTTAACGCTAATCTCCAAAAGGGCATACATTCTAATTCCATATCCCATTTGGTAGTTGAGACAGTGTTTTGAAGAAAAAAAGAACCATTTTTTTTCCTTAAAAAACAAGAAACAACATGCACGTGTCATGTAATTGCCAATTTGTTTTTGAGCTTTTAAAAACAGTCAAAATTTATTAACTTATTAGTTTTAAATAGAAAAATGCACCAATCACAAAAACACATAACTAGTCAGTTTAAGATTTTATCAGGGACAAAGCACACACCCAGGGAGCTGAAAGGTGTTTTCTTCTATCATTGCTAAAAATGAAGATTTCAACTTCGTCAAGCAAACATGAAGAACTTAATAACCATCATTATCAACATTTATATATATATACAAGCCCTGCTCAACTTCTCTAGTATGAGAAATAAATAAATAAATAAATAAATAAGAAAAACAAAACCCAGCTGACTTCAATATTCAGATTAGCTTTTTTCGTTTTCTATAAAATATAGTTTAAAGTGGCTGAAATATGGGACTTATCAACACACGGAAAAAAATTCACTAGATCACAAAACTTTCAGTAAAATCATAAAAACGGATGGATGGATGGATGGATGGGCAGATGGAGGGATTGGTTCTATGACTAGACCTAGACAAATCAATCTCACTGTTTGGCAACAGATAGGCTACAGATGGTCAGGGATTGGGTTGAGCAACGCATCATGTCTGCATATAAGTTTGCCGTGATGCAAGCTTAGGAGACATAAAACTACTTAAAGTACCGGGCAATGCATCATCTTTATAAAAAGAAGAAGGATTTGCAGGAAAAATTCAATGCATTACAAATCTTTGTAGTTTCTGAAGAAAAGCTGTCGTGAATAATGTCTTTTTTAAAAATAAAATTACTTCTTTTTTAATATAAAATCACTATCTGTTATAAGAACCAAAAATACTACATAACTTCACGGAATGTAGAAGGCCCGCGACTAAAATTATTTCACTGTTGATCATTGATGTTTTAATCTACGGCTTCAGCAGAACAAGAAAATGAATTATCTTACACAACATTTTAATACTCAAGGAAATGGAACTGTTTGACAAGAGTTTTTTGCTTCATATTAAAATTGAATAACTAATACTGTCATGTTCATTAATTTTCATTTAAAGTTTCATTGAAAACGCTAAGCTATTAGGACTGACCATTTTTTAAATGTCTCCTTTTTTTTTTTTTTTAGCATTCCTCGTTTTTCCTTACATACTTTCCTGATCTCATTTTATTTTCATTATTTGATTAATGAACTTTTTTTTTTGGAGGGGCTGGGGATTCAGTTGCCGTTTTATATTCCCTTGTTATTTTTTTCAAGAATCTGAAGTGCTCTCTATACTCTACTTCCGTGCCCAAGAGCAATAAAACCCATATTTTGCACAAATTTAAAGAAAGAAAAATTTCAAATAACTAGTAACTTATCTTTGAGGTGGAACTGGCTAATTATCACAATTTTGTTGCCTTGGTTACCGTTACACTTCTACTCAAAGTAACAAAAAAAAAAACCACTTATAAAAAGCAAAAGAACTACCAGTATATGCCATGTCAAAATAAAATGTAATGGAACACCACAGCATACACATACACACACAAACACACCAAAACAAACAAAAGAGATTTCAGCAAAGCTCAAAAAGGCTTTGGAAAGAAATATAATTTATAACGATTAAAATTGTCAGGCTACAAATTAGAAAATATTGCACTTCTTGAGCTGGCTTTACTACAATCACTGCAGCAAGTTGAAAAGAGGGGTGGGGAGGGTGTGGATGGATTGTTAAATGTGTATCAAACATAGAATAAAAATATGGCGAGCAGAAGGATTTAAAGAAAAATACAGAGATCCATAAGTTACTGTATTTATGGTTTGTGAAGAGAAACTCTTCGTTAGTCTTAACATTCTCTTTATGAGAAAGATCTGATCTACCCAGACACTAGAGAGACTCAACCTTCGTACTAGATATATACCATTGTGGCATTTACCATGCAACATACAAGCCTAAATGATTTTCTAAAAATATATTTAAAACTAAGTCTGTTACAAAAAGATTGGGGGTTGCAACTGCTACTAAAAGCGAGTTTCAAGATTTTCCAACACTAGGAATGGATTTAGTTTGTTTACTGCTGCAGGTGGTAGTGGTAAATAAATAACCAAAAAACAAAATAAATAAATAAATAAATAATACAATTCTTTCATGATGCCAGTCACAACAACACAACAAAAAAACTGAACACCATGCTATCACCAAAAATGTGTTGATATGTCAGACAGATTAATATATATAAAAAAAGAACTTAATAACAAACAGTAATCTAAAACGGATGACAAAATGTCAAACTGGAACTCAACTAAAAACCATTCCCATCCCCAGTCAAAAAACATTTCATTTTTAACTGTTTGTGGAGAGAAATAAAGTACTAAAACCTTATATGTAAGTCCATTGGAATGTTTTGAAGCTTAAAAAAAATACATTTAGCTGTTGCCCTTTTAAAAATAAAAATAAAAAAAAGGTTTACCAGTAGAAGGCTAAGATTGTGGTTCAGAATTGACATTTTCATTGAAAAATCTGCAATTTAAAATTGCACAAATAAAACAATACTTTTTCAACTGTAAATCTAAAAGTTTGGTTAAACAAATTTTTTTTGTCGAAATCATTAAAAAAAAAAACTTGGTCCCAGATTTTAAGTTAACGAGTTAATAAAACAATTCAAGTATGGAATGGACGAAAATATACTATTTCCACAGTTTACAGACTGTCTTGTCAAGGAAATGAGAAGTAAAAAAAGAGAAGGAAAGAATAACAGGTTAAAAGACGTAAGCTTAAAAACGTTTTTGAAAAACTGAACTGTAAAAAGCTTGTGTAAAAATTAAATATTACGCAGCATTAATAAAACCATTAAGGAATAGTATTCAGATCTATTGGAATTGTAAAGTCACGAGAAAAGTAAAAACTGTAGTCAAAAGAATTTTCTTCTTTTTTTTTTTTTTTGCTCATAATAACTGTATACATGCAAGTAAGGAGTACATTTGTAAATAAAATTAAGGAGGGATACAACAGTAAAACAAAAAAAAAGGTATAGTAACACAGTGGAGTTGTTTTTATACAGCTAGGACTGTAACGTAACGCACATCAAAACTTAGTGCAAGAATGGCAGGCTGGATGGAATTCAGTTGGATTGCACTCAAAAAAAGAAATTGATTCAGTAAAAACATAAAACACCGAAAAAAAAAAGTTGACATGCCTAGAACAGATGATGAGTCACTACGTGGCTATATACGATAAAGGTACATATAAAAAAATGAAAACATTGGGGGGGAGGGGGGGGGGGAAACAAAGAGATATGTTAGACCTGATTGTGTGACTCTGTAAGGGTTGAGGGGATTTTTAGCTTGCCAAACTAGGGCAAAGGATTTTCTTCATGCTCTTAAATATTTTATGCCTTGATAGATAGGTCAAAACAAAAAGTTGAGTCTTTTGGAAAATTGTCAAAATTTTGTTAAACATACAAAGTAATAAGTTTTTACATTTTATATTTGAAATATAAACTTAGGTCTGTATTTAATTACCTTTTTAAATCAAAGTTGATAGCATACCTAGTGTTTTCTTCCCAGACTAAAGGTCAACTTTGGTAACTTCAAACATGACAAACAAATCACAGTTTTACCATATTCAATGGTAGATATACTCAGAGCCAAAAGACACTAAATCTATATAGATATAACAAAACCCTGTGAAGAAACCCATGAACAATAAAAAAAAACTACCCTATTTTCATGCTACCCATGTGTTTTGAATTATTCTTCATAATCTCAGGTAGATTGCAATAAACTTTAAAGACATCAATACAGAAAAGCATAGAGTAAAGCAATTTCAAATTTGTTTTGTGAAGCTACAAACTTAAATAGACATGTTAAAAAAATTTTTGTTTCATCATAAACCTTGCATCTCAATCTGAGGAAGATTGTAAAAACCCTGATCTTCTCAACAAAAAATAAAAGGAAAACTTACACAGATGAAAACCCATGGAAAAACTAAATAAATGATGACCAATAACATCAAACTTGGTTACAAAAGGGAGAAGGCAGTGGCATCATGTCATAAAAACAAGAACCAAATTTGCTTTATATATCAACAAGAGGAAATGAGAATGAGAGCGATCAACCTGGCGTGAGTTGGCAGGGGGATGAATGAACTTTCTCTCCTCCATCGTCCCGCGGCAGATATTACACGATGTAGAAAAATTACCAGTAGCTCATAGTGTTAACACCAAGTTAAGAAATCACACACTTACACACACTAACTGCTACTAGCAAAGATCGGAGTTGTCCACACCGAACACCTGTCCGAGAATCTGCGGCCAGACACACAGTGACTGTACATATAATGAGACTATCTGTAGCAACAGGCTTGGCAACTTTTCATAACATCAGGACCTCCGAGATGCTAGTCAGTTAGTTGCCCTTTGGGCACGATGAAGATGACCCTAAGTAATACTTCCAGGGGTCATTTCTAAGGTTGGTTGCATGTGGAACATGGTGGTGTAAACTGCTATGACGAACAACAATAGAATAAGCTTGCACGTTGTTAAGCCAAGACTCTTCCACACTGTAAGTCTTTCTGTAGTAGTAGTAGTCATTCACAATCTCAAGAATACAAAATGATAATGTAGTGGGGGGAATTTCTAAAGTAAGTGTCCTTTATTCGAACAGCTCTGCTTTAAGTATATTTGCCAGTAATGAGAAATCCTCCCCAGCTGTTTATTAAAGATGTATACCTCAAAACTTATTGCCTTACCCTTAATGATCTCCTTTCTTGTAACTGATTCTCAGTTTCTATAATAAACAAAGTGGCTATATTTTTTTCTAAAAACTTGAAGTGAACAAAAAGTATTAATAAAACTGCCAGAAAGTTACATGCTATCCCTCATAGCTTGCAAGCTATATCAAGTGTATGTTGACACACAAGAAAATATACTACGACACAAACTTTCAATTTTGAGCTAAAGATTCTAAGAGGGGCACATGTCTGGTCTTGTCAGAGTCCGACAAAGCTAAGCTGCACATTTCTCCCTCACATTAAACACTTTCAACTTGAGAAAAAGAGAGTGAGAGAAAGAGGCAAATGGAGGAGAAAAAGATGAGAAGGGGAGGTATTGCCCCCCCCCCTTGATCTCCACCATCTAGTCTGTTGCTGAATTAAGTCCGTGGTGCCAGTTCTAAAACCACAGCCACAACAAAGAAACACACGGCGTGAAGCGGGAGACGCGTGCGGAGTTAGGCGTGTGTGTGTGTGTGTGGCTAGCTGGGCTAGCTCTTGTTACACACAGCCACACTGTCGCGTTGGCTGTTGCCGTTGTCGTCCTGCCACTTGTCCAGGGATCTCCGCCGCGCGTTCATGAAGAAGTTTGCCACGGTGGTAACCTCAAGGCCGAGCTGCTGGGCAATGGTTTGCTGCATCTCCTTGCTAGGCCGCTTGGTCTCTTTAAAGATGGCATGGAGTGTTCTCCTCTGGATATCGGTGAAGACGAGGCGAGGTTTCTTCGGAGGTCTGTTCTCCTCGGGGGACTTGTCTCCCAAGCCGCTCCCGTCCAGGTCTTTTCTTTTGCAGGCTAGAAGGTGAAGAGAGAAAGTCAAAGGAGATGTGGGTTATTACGACATCACAAAGAATCAACATCTTTGCCAAAAAAACTTGAAATGTTCAGTAAAAATTTTAAAACAAAAATAAGTTGGCATATACACAAAGAATGTTTACAACCACAAGGAAACTCTGTGTTTCAAGAAATAGTTGAGCAAGCTACATATGTAAATATCGCTAAAAGCTCGATGCTAATAACAGACATAGATAGCAAGTGGAAAAAATTTTCTTGTATAATAATTGTATTGGGTGATAACATAAAATGGTCACAATTAATTCTGCAAATGTTTTACCACTTTTTTATTTATTGGCTCAAAGAAAGCAGAGCTCTAAAGAAAATGCATAAAAAGAACATGGAGCGGCCTCTAAAAAAATAGCCAGATCTCAAAAGAAAGACAAAACACGTACAGGAATGAAGTGGCAGAGAGAGCAGAGAAGAGACGACTTCACAAGGAAGTATGGGAGTCCAAAAATGCCAGTTAAAAAATAAAGAGTCAAACTATTCCGAGGAACACTTGAAATCCCTTCCAAACAACCCATCAGATATCATACCGTCAAGAAAAGACCTTCCAGGAAAGAGATTATAGATGCAATCAACAAACTGACATCTGGGAAAACTGCCGGTCCTGACAAGATCCCAACAGAAGCGCTTCAAGTTTGAGCATCTCTATCCAAAGACCTATCATATCCTTTATTCGTCAAAATCTACAGCAAAGAAAAGTTCCTTAAAGACTGGAAACAATGCCATCTGGTAAAGAGACCAAAGAAAATGGACCTTGACAAATGTGGAAATTTAAAAAAAAAACACTCCTATGAGTTCAAGAGAAGGTATGCAGCAGGGTTTTACTGGACTGGATGAATGGATGAAATAGACGCTAAACTTAGAGAAGAACAAGCAGGTTCGTTAAAAACGCGTCAACAAAAGATCAGATAGCTACACTAAGAATGGGACAGTCTCGTGAATGGAACTCAGGTCGGTCTGTACATTTTACTGACTACGAAAAAAGCTCTTAACAACATTGGTCAGACAAGACTGAAAATTTTTAGGAAAACCCTGGCATTCCACAGAAGTTAGTGTAATACTCCATTATAAACATGTATGATGCCACAACTTGCAGAAATCTTTTTAAGCAGTTAAGGGGCTTCTAACAAATAGCTTTGACATCAAGACAGACGTGTGACAGGGATGCCTTCTGTCGCCGTTCCTCTTTACACATAGTTGATTGCCTAATGAGGGAAGCAGCCGGGAGCCGAAGAAATGGAAATGACACACAATGGAGGACGCTGTGGACACAACTAAAGGATCTTGAGCAATGCCAATGACTAGGTGCGCTGTCTCCCACTCACCAACAGATGCAGACAAAGACAGATATTCTGGACAACAACGTCTTCAGTTTAATCCGACTTCATATCCATCCAGCAACAAAGTCCAAAGTGCTGAGGTTAAGAATGGCATCAAGAGAAATCGGGTAAACCATACCCAAGGGGAAAACTCTTGAGGAAGAAGAACCTTTACTTTGGAAGCATAATAGAAAGACAGAAAGAGAGGCACCATAGCGGCCATAAACTCAGGCATAGGAAAGGCGGAAACAGCATTCAACGCTATGCTCTCAACAAGATATGGTAAACACCTGAGATTTCTCTGAAGACCAAAATATGGCCCTCTGATTCAAACGTCAAAACTCTGCTCCACTTCGGATCCGAAACTTGGCACTCTTCACAGAGAAACATCAAAAGGTTAAAAATCTTCAGTAAAAAATTTCTAGGAAGACGAAAGATGGATTGGAGAAACATGGTCAAAAAGAGGATATCTGGAGGAGGCGAAGCGCACGAACACCATTGATAGGTGACATCGGTAAAAGGAGATGAAAATGGATTGGACACACGTTGAGGAAAGAACATAAGAGAATAGTCAAGAAAGCGCTGAAGTGGAACCCGCAGGGAAACCGGGAGAGGGTGCAGGCCTTGCCGGACATGGAAAAAGGGACAGAAAACAGGACTTTCAAAGAATTCCGTGAATAAGCATCCTTGTGAGGTTTAGGGGACGTAAAACTCAACAATGAACTTTAAAAGAATCGGAAAGCCATGGAATGAAATTAAGAAGCTTGCCCAAGGCACAAAGAGGTGGAGATCGTTGGTCTACAGCCTGATATAGCGTGACAAAAGCAATGATCTTTCTTAGTCATTAAGTCTCTGTCAATTTACCAAACGAAGAAATATCATTGAAAAAAAAGCATTCCATGAAACCAAACAAGCCAAAAGCTACTGGGTGATAAGTGGAGGCTAGAAAAGAATGTCT
>BMAT01007889.1:232975-247349 GCA_019649035.1 Elysia marginata | reverse complement strand
TTTTTTTCTTTTGGAAAATATCAAGTATGTTTTTTTTCAACCTGTCGCAAATTTTCAGGTTTAGATTTTTTTTTTAAATCAAGGTTTGAAGATGCCTTGTGTGCTTTTGCTTCTGAGTACTTTAAATATAAAGTACTTTTTGTATAGCATGCATCAAGAAGGCCCTGTCAAGTTTGATAGAGAAAAAGAGCTTGAGGCTTACAAGAGACGACCAGAACCCACACATGCAATTTCTAGCAAATAATTATTTCGATGTTGTTCACTGGGCTGCTTTGATGCGTTTTTCATTCCCTCAGCTCTGCTTAATCTTCAACGTAAGATCTCAAGGCTAGATCTACCATTCTTCAATGGAAAACCAGGGTCTAAATTTGTTGTTTCTGACACACACTCGTCTCGCGTCCGAAGAGAGGATTGGACTGTTCAAACCTTAGCTGAATAAAATTATCATTCTTAATGATTGTTGTTATTATTATTACAGTCATTATTTTTATTATTCTTATTCATATATTTCTGACTTAGCATGTCCTGAAATTTCCCAGGTTTTGTTTTATTATTGTGTGTTTTGAATTACTGAATTCTGTAGAAATACTGAAATAGGGGAGAGAGTGGGGTCTTAATCAAAGATTTGCAGCCCTCTGTAATTTTCGGTTTTCATCTCCACATCCCAGGAGTGTTACATCAGCCTGGACGAGCAGGAGAGAATCCTGGTGTATGAGCAGCACATGGCCCAGTTGCGGGCGGCTGCACGGGCACAGTTCCAGGAGCTGCTGTGGGAGAAGTCCCACGTGTTCCTGGACTGGAAGACCTCGGAGAGGCTCACCAGTATCACGGCCGCGCTTCAGGATGACAAGAGGTATGTACACTCAATACTTGCGGTTGACACTGTTGCGGCTTAGTTTACCATACACTTTGTGTGACATGCAATCCTTTTTTAAAGCACCAAAAAATCTATTTTTAGTCTATATCTAAATTTTACATCTATACCTAGTCTGTCAATCTAGACATTGGGTATAATTCAAGCAAGGGCCTAAAGGCTTCCCACTTTTTGCCATTTTGAATGTTTTTGTGTGCTAATATTATCCTCAGTAGTAGCAGTAGTACAGATTACAGCTTTGTTATGAAAATTAATTGAAGGCTCTTAATTGTAGATAAATAGACCCTGAAAATTAATTTGCAGTTATTCCCATAAAAGTAAATACGGTGTTTCCTCTTTCCTTCCCTTTCCCTCCAAATCCAAAAACCTCCACAAAGGTACAAGGCCCTGCATCGTCTGGAGGAGGACAGAGAAGCCATGATATTGAATCACCTGGGCTTCATGCAGGCACCGTCCCCAGAACGGTGTGGTTTTGGTGATTTCTGTATAGACCAGCGGGTGGACCGCCTGCTTGAATCACGTGCAATCAGGTAAGAAGTCAGGGAACTTAACTACAGTTGCAGCTACAGTCATGCCCCTTTTATCCAGTCACGTGAACAGAATGAAAAACTGAGAGCCTAACATAAAAGAAACCTGTATTGGTTCAAGTAGCCATTTGATGGTGTGGTAAAAAAAGGTTAGATTAAAGTATTACTAGTTTTCAAGTATGTATCACTGGAGTTACCAGTTGCATCTGTGCATGCCTATTATTAGAGGTCCTGTACATGAAAAGTAATTTTGTCCTAGTGGAAATAGAGAAGTTTGTTCGCAGGGCAAATTTTGTCTTTTCATTTTTGAAACTCTTACCAATGTCTACTAGCACATAACATTTTAGTGACTTGGATTTCCTTTTTTAACATAATTTTCTATTTTAAACGTATAGGCATTAATTTTTATCTGACAGCACCAAATAGTTTCTAAAGGTAAAACCAGGGTAATATACTTTTTTATTAGATTTTCAAGCAATCTTGTTTTGAATAGATTTAAAATATTTTTTGACAACAAAGCTAAATCTATTATAAGGAGAACAAAACTTGTATAAACTGCTTTATGAAATTTTTTTTTTTCTTATGTGAGTTAGTTTGGGTTTTAACCAGTGCATGGTTTTATCTCTTCCTCTTTGCCAGGCCTGAACTCAAGAGTTCCTCGGATTCTGTGGACTCAGGCACAAAAACTTTAAATCTGGTGCTTTTAGGGAAGGACGGGCTAGCAATATCACTTAATAGAGAAATTAGGGTAAGTAAAATCAGTTTACACACACTGTTATCTCTCAGCACACTTGAGTTTACCCCCTTTCCTTGAGATTTCACCAGGCTCTTTTTTTTTGTCTGGGTAAATGTTTGTAAACTTGAAATTGTGCTTCCACTTTATCTCGTCTTGGGAAACTTTGCTTCTATAGATGTAATTTATTATGCAGTTTTGTGGGACAACTAGCCTTTAGCAAGTAAAATTATGTCAGAGAGCGGATGGATTAGTCTATTGCAACACAGGTTGAAAAAAAAAATAGGTACCTTGTGTTTTTGTGGCTCCTTGTTAATTTTAAAACTAAGTAGGGCTTCATATGGTTCTCTTTCCTTTGCTGCTCTAATATAGAACATTAAAACTAGGTGATAATATAAATGGACAAGCGTTATTAAAAATATTTTTACACCTTAGGTTAACCTCATTTGTCTTAATCTTTGCCTGCCAGCTTGTATGTTTTCAACTGTTAAACATAACTTTAATTGAGACTTTTCAATAATTTGTAAAAAAAAAAAAAAATTTTAGACTCTATGATACCTCCTAATATACTTTGTTATGTGTACAAATTAAAACGAAAATCCTTTATTTTTATTTTAATTATAATATTTTTCAGAACCTTTGTACAGATGATGAATACAGATTAGAAAATATAACCTACAGCTTAGATTATCGGCCAATAGACGGGGATGTTAGTCGAGAACAGAATGCTCTAGCGACAGCCAACTTTAAGCCACATGGTGAGTTTTTTATTCAGAACTTTTGAGTGGCATCCCTGAACAGTTTTTGGAAGAAAAAAAAGTAAACCTACCCAAGAATTATCTTTATTCTGTGTGTTTTTGTTGGTTTTTTTTTTTTGTTTTTGTTTTTCTTTTTAGGACCCAACTGCTGATCACCACCCAAGAAGTAAATAAATAAAACATCATGTTTCATTTTAACTTTATGAAACAAAAATCTTTGAATATAGTTTGTCAAAAACATACACAGCTGGGTATGTCTACAATGCCAACAGTTGTTTTTGTTCTACCAAATATGAGATTGACTTCCTTAAAAAAATTAAAAGTCCTCTTTTATTTGTAGGTTACTTGGAAATTAAAGTCAGTTGTATGCATGACCATCGCCAGTGTTATTGTAGTGTCGTATTTATAAAAGTCTTTAAAGTTACACAGAACAATTTTTTGTGCTCTGCATTTTGATTTCAACCATAAACAGCTTGCAAGTGAAGGGTGTCTATGCATAAACAAACAGTGGTTCTCTCTAGGATAGCCATAGCATTAACCCTATGAACCCTACTCACCGTCATAGGGTCGAAGATGATGTACAGCACTAAGGAGGAACTCAGTAAATTATTTTTGTATCTCCCATGCTTTTAAGAATTCTCTGTGTTGAATGATGATGGAAATATCTATTTATTTTCACTTGTCTACACTGAAAACAACCTAGGCCAGATGGACAGGTAAAATCTGAAAGAAGGAGAAGGGGTTCTTTCTAACAATCTGATCTTTTCTTTTTTTTGAATTGGATCTGTTTCTTAGGATTTGCAACACTCACAAATTTGTTACATTCACTCTCCTACAGACTTGCCTTTTAAGAATATCCAAGGTGTATATATTATTTAATAAGGGATCATATATGTACCATAAGAGGATGGTTTTATTATGTTGTTTTTTCTTTTATTTTATTTGGGAGTTGTTCTTTTGTAAGCTGTTTTCTGTTTTATATATATATTTTTTAATTACTTATACGATCAGTCACAACTGGTGTCTGCCTTTGTTTTAATTTTTTTTTCATTTAAAATTTAATTTGTACGTTAATTTGGTTATGGTTCTGTCTATGCACATTTTTTTTCTTTCTTTCTTTAAGTTTTTTTCCTTTTCTTTTTTTTTTTTTGATTCTATAAAACTGACTTTGTTGCTCTCTATGTAACTGTCAATAATTTTGACAAGAGGGAGACCCCATCACTGCATGCCCACAAGAGTATTTTACAGTTTCTAAATTTTGTAATGGAAAGAAAACAACTGGAGTAAAATAATTCAAGCTTATTGTTTTAGGTCTCCTGCAGTCTCAAATGCTGGATGTACATTTTACAACTTTTGCTTTTTCACTTCTTGGTTAAAAAATTTTGTTGTATTTTTTTTTGTTGTTTCATTTCTGTTCTTGTCTACCTGTGTTCATTGTTTTTGAAACAGTATAAATTTTTTATAATATTTCTGTGTTCAAGAGAGGTACATTTCGAGCAACACCAATACCGTGGCTTCATTACCGCACATGCACTTGAAAAAAATTTGAAACTTTAATGGTGTGGGAAGATTCATGTTGGGCCAGGGCATAAACATTTAAACGATACAGTCTACATAGAGAGGGGAGGCCTTATTTCAAACAAGTCATTTAATGTAAATGCCTTGTCAGGTGTTTGATAAGCCATCATTCCTAGATCCTTGTTGGATTTCTTGACTGTTTGGTGAAAGCATTAGGACACTTTAGACTACCAAGCTACTTTGCAAAATTATTTGTATCAATCTCAAGACCAGTGATACATTTCGGGGGGGAAAAGATAAGACACGGCTAGCGCAAGTAGATATAGCAATCAAGAACTTCGCTATAATTTTTTTGCAACATGGGACTTACAGGAACCAACAGCTTTTGGTTAAGCGAGGCTGAAAGCTGGTTTTTTTTTTTTTTTTTTTTTTTGATTGAAACAATGGAATTGAAGTGCAATAAACGTTGATTATTTTGTTTTGTACCCTATTCATTAACAAGTCAAGGAAACAATTGGATCTGTTAAGGCTCACGTTGACAAACGAAAAAATCATTATACATCAAGTGTACTCTAGATCTAGATTGGATTTCCAATGTATGGGATGATTTAAGTGTAAGATTTAAGCATCTTTATCTTTGCTTTTGTCTTTATCATTGACTCTTGAATAACCTGGGAGCAGGTCTGCTTTAAGCAAAGTTTTCATTTTGTTTTAGCTATCATTTCTTACATTGCATAAATATCTTTTTTTTTTTAATTTTCCTTTCTTTCTGTACAGGCTGTCTGTGTGTGTACGATTCTGAGGATACCTTGAACTATGTGCAAACCAGCTTGGAGCGCTCACTGAAAGATGACGTGGTCAAGGAAGGGGAGGCCACCCTCAGTGGGATGCCCATTGCTATCATCCAGGCTTCCAACTCTAGTCAGAGCGAGAAGGAGAATGAGAGACTGCGGGAGCGGGGAAGGAGTCTGTCTGCCAGGTGGGTCTCTCTCTCTCTCTCTCTGTCTCTGTCTCTCTCTCCCTCCCTCCCTCCCCCTCTCTCTCTGTGTCTCTCTCTCTGTCTCTCTCTCTCTCTCTCTCTCTCTCTCTCTCTCTCTATCTCTCTCTCATACTCCTTTTTTTTAAACCAAAATGTTGAAAAATCTTCTGCAATCTCCATCCTATATCTTTCTGTAGCCTTTGGTCAATCTTTTATCTGAATGTTCTTTTTTTGTTTTTTAGATATTGAAAAATCTTTCCAGTTGATCTCTATTTTAGAACTTTTTTCAGATAAGTTTGTTGGTTTTTTTAGCCAAAAATGTCTTTCACATTTATATATATATTATGTACCCAACCCTCATGGTATCTGTAATGCATGATACTTATTTTGTAATTTGTGATTCTTCAGGCTGCATGGAGAGTTTATCGTAGACTACGACGAGATAGAAGAAGGGGCCCAGTTTGTGGACTCTCAAATCCATGCTGCCCTGCAGACCATAGTGCGAGGATGCAGCCCTGGTCTGAACAGCTGGTACTTGTCTGAGCAGTTTGAACCGGACATCAGGTGGGTAATTTCATAAGAGAACCAAAGTTGATAGCTCTATGCAACAGGTGTGTATCTCATTTTTCATGTCAAAATCGCCTAACTCATGCAAGTATCTCTAATTTGCCAAATAAGATGTCCACCTCTCACAATGAAACTTCTTTTAAAATACTTGGACAGTGTGTCCTATTTCAATCATTTGTAAAATTTATTGAAATCTGATTTCATTTACACCCCCTTCCTTTTCTTTATGTTATGTAAAAATGTATTTGATGTTTATGGCTTTGTCGGATAGGTGTAAAACCATGAAGGCTTGCTCTCAAGCGCATTTTGCCAAGGTTCAATTCAGAATTCAGTGTTAATTTTTTTTTTATATAAATGTGCCCTTGAAGGCACCAAGCTTATTGAACTTTCCTGGAATACCTCTAGGAATGCATCGTTCTGTTTGCAATTATTTTCCAGGTATGTGAATTATCTGTGGGTTTTCTCATACAAATTATGGAAAAGGTTATTCTTGAACCTGATAATCTGCTCTCTTTTTTTAGTACGGAATCTGGAACAGGTGTCTGCAATGATAGTATAAGCTCTTTTCTTTTTTCACATGTGTGGTGAGGATCGAAGATTCTTCAGCTCTCTTAGTAATAACATTACGATATCACTGTGGTATTCTTCCTTGTGTCTGTAGATTATCCATGTGTCTGATGTGTGGCGACCCCTTCCCGCTGGAGATGCCCCTGGGCCCGCTGCTAAACCACGAGATGTGCCGTGTGCTGGCGGATACCCCGTACTGCATCACGCTGGATCTCTATCTGGCCACTGAGGGCGTCTGCAAGCAGAAGGTGGAGGTGGAGGTATCGTCTTACCATGGCGGGCCTCGCCTCCACCAGGGTCTCTTCCACGGACAGATACTGGTCTACTCAACCAGGCGTAAGGCCTCGCTAGCCACGCTGAGGTGAGGAGTCGGTCTGTTTTTATGGGCTGGCTTTAAAAAAATTTTTTTTTTTTTTTGCATTTGTGCTATTATTTCTATTAATTTCATTTGTTAAATCAGATCTAGCTTTGCACATTTCCACCAATGCTATGGATGACAAAGAATCATGCCACCAAATGCATATGTCAAGTCTTTAAGTGCAACAAAAATTCTAAAGGATGGTTGTGTTTTTTTGCACAATCTATTTTTAATTAGAAAAACTAGCTATTAGAGTGTGGTATTTTCGCACTTTCTCAATAGCTTCTCTTGTAATGTTTGAAAAACAAATTTGTAACTTAAGTAAAGTTTCCTGTACTCAAGACTAGCATAAGGAAACAAGGAGCAGGGTTCTTACTTTTCAGACACTCGCCTAGCGAGGTAGTTGCCTTGCTTTCCTCGCCGCCTTTACTTTCAGGTAGTCTTAAGAGACATAGCTACCCATTAAGTTCTTGGTAGGCTCAGGGGAGCAAACCTAGACCATCTCGGATAATGGTCAACTGCCCATACCAATCGCGCCACCCTTCACCACAATTTTTTACTATGAGCATGAAAATTTTTCCTTCCCACAGAGCTTTTACCGAGAATCTCCTGGACGTGCCGAAACTTGTTCTGGCTGTGTCGGATTCTGTCAGCGGCCCCACGTCGAGTTTCTTCCCGAGCGATGTTTGCCAGAGCCTTACCCAGGAGGGGCAGCAGCTGGCCCACTCCATCTGGGCCGACTTCATGACAACCACGGCAAACTTTACCCAGCAAAGTAAGGAAGATCTCCAAATGGTCATCTCTATATAGTTCATAGCTAGCAGAGTAAGAGTTTTAAAGCTGGCTATTGGATTAGATTTTTAAAAATAACTTTTGTGTAAAGAAAAAATATTACAAGTTTGGTCTTTGGACTTGAGGCTGTTCTTTCTTTTTTTTTTTTTTTAAGATTTAAGAAAAAAGGACTAACTCAAAACTTAAAATGTCCAGATTCTGACTTTGTGTGTACTCTGGTTGCTTCACACGAGCAAACTGGTTGAAACTTAAAACCACCTCCCACAACCTAACCTCTATATTTTTGTGTTTAGCCACTGTGTATGAGCCGTTCTTCAAGCAAGTATGGGAGAAGAGAGAGGAATCTGAGGCGCTATACCACGAGCCACCTGAAGAGTCGTGCCCGCCCCTGTATGCTGACAAGCTGTACTTCAGTCGTCCCCCGGCCCCGCTGCCCAAACCTTTGATGTATCACACCCACAAGTCAAGCACCAGTAACAGGTGAGTAATACTTGCCGCCTTAATGTCTCGCGCCCAGCGTGAATGAGTTGAAAGTCAGAAACTAAGTTTTTAAGAAACGGCTATTTAGAGATCTAGTTTTTCTTCTAATTGTGTATATTTTAAATCAACACAATTTTTTTAATCTTTTCACAAAATATTGATAAGTATTATGTATGTAAAGCGCTCTGAGCATCACCATAGGCAGTGGTAAAGTAAAGCACTATATTAAGATCATTTATTATTATTATTATTATTATTATTATTATTATCATCATGAAATTTTTGATGCATTGAAGCTTAGTAAAATGTCTTGTTCAAACCAGCAACTTCTTTAATGGTGAAAATTGTGACATTCGAGTCATTCACCCTGGACGCAAGACAAATAATAAACATAGCGTGTGTACATGTAACATGATTAGACAGGAGGTGGATCAATTCTGTTTTACCTGAAATTCAATGTTTTCATATTTAAGGAGGTCTACAACAAATACAAATCTGAAACAAAAATGAGGAAACACGCTATCTTAGCTTATGGATAAATATCTGTTACAATTTTTGTTAATGGAATTTTACCTGGAATGAATAGAAAATTAGTAAACTGGGCTGTTAACTAATTGAGTGAGTCCCAAGGTGCCAGACAACTTCGACTACTCCTTAGATTTGAACCCACTTTACTACACAATGCTAATTTTGTTTTTAGAGTTCTATGCAGCTAAAAATTACTTCAAGGCCATCATGTTATATATCAAATTGGATTAAAGAACTTTGAGTTTTGTATTTATGCCTAGTCCTTAGATCTAAATATAGACCGAGCTGGTGGCAGCGGTTCTCGGGACTCTACTGTTGACAGCCGAACCGCTGTGAGCGGCTCATGGGACTTATCAAGTTTGTTTTTTTGTTTGTTTTTTTTTTTTTGGGGGGGGGGGGGAGATGGGAAATAGGTTTGAATGAGACCTGAAATATCTATCATAACTAGGTTGCTGCTCTAATGGTTTAAAGAAAGTTTACTGTGACACAAAGGTTATTGTAAATATGATTTCTAAACTAAAATTTGTTTATTCCTACTTTAGAAGGTCAGGGTTTTATATAATTGTCTTTATCTCTTTATATCCACAACTGTAGCACGGATTCGGAGCCAGTGTACGACCAGCCAAACCTGTTCCACACTCACTACTCCGACTCGGACCATGAGGCAGAGAGAGGCTCGAGTGTGTCCCCGCCACCCCCTCACCCATCCCTGGGACGGGGTCAGCAGGCGCGGGGTGGTGGGGACGAGGAGATCTACAGCGAGGTCATCATGCCAGGCACGGTGAACGGAAGCGGAGGGGACCAGCTGGTCAAACCCAGCTTTGTGAAGGCTCGCAAAAATGTTTATGCAGGTGTGTATAGTCTTTCTCTCTCATTAAAAAGTGGAGCAGTTCTAAGATAATTGCTAAACAAGTTTTAAGTTGCTTGAGTGAAGTTTAAAAATGTAGTGAGTTAAGCTCTTCTGAGATAGAATACAGAGATGGGCATCCTCACGATTTATTCCTGAAGTCAGGATTTTTTAAATTACATTTTGAATAAGAACAGTCCTGATCTGGATATACACCACTCTTGTGAGAACAAAATGGAAAGGCAAATCTTTCAGCTGTATTAAAGTTTTCTTGTACTTTTTATGTGAATTGCATCAGCAAACTTTGAAATAGTTAATAGCTAAAGCAATGTTTCATAATGTTATGTAATGCACGCCCTGACCTCAGGATTTTTATCCCTGAGTAGTGCCCACCCCTGTAGAAAGACACATTCTCTTCAGCAGTTTATAAGTCTCACTCTGACATGATTACATAGGATTGAACCAGCATGGGGGTGTATGTATTCAATAAAGTACATTCCTCGTGACTTTTGGTTTTGTAGCAATCACCACTTATAAATCCAGTGATGGGGAGGTGGTAGTGAAAAGCTATCTGTCTTGTTTTGGGGTTTATGGATGTAATGGAGGGTTCAATGAAACAAAATGTGTAAATTGCCCTGACCGAATGTGATCATAGGGAGCAAATGGGAGCATCGCAGGTCCCTGCCTATCATGCCTGTGGGGCCCTTGCTTGGCCTTGACGTAGGTGGTATCAGCAGCAGCAACAGCAGCAGTGGCCACACCCACCACCTCCACCAACAACAACAGCAACAGCAGCAGCATTACCACCTCCAGTATCAGCCGCAGCTGGCAGCCATCTGCACCAAAACCAACACAAGTGGCAGCACAACCAGCAGCAGTGGCGGTAGTGTAGCCAGCTTTAACTACCAGAGTCTTACGCAGCATCAAGACCTCTACTCACCCGTCTTACAGCATCAGCAAAAGAAGCAGCAGCAGCAGCAACAACAACAGCATTCGCTCCTGTACAGACAGCAACTTTTACATCACCACCACCACCACAGCAGTTCCCTAGGGGATTACCCTAGCCGACCGGCCGCCCCTAAAGACCCGCATGAGTTCTTCCGAAAGTCTTGCAGCATGAGAATAGCTGCCGAGGAGGCTGTAGAGGCTGGTGACGAGGCGGAGGAAGATGATGACGATGAAGATGAAGACACAGACACCGGTGCCCGCGGTGGAGGGAGAAAGCCGCCTGGCCAGCGAAAGCCTGCTCGAGGTGACCTGAGTGTTACAGCCCACGAGTTGATCTTGTTCTCACCTTTTCTGTTGTTTGCTGGACTGAACATAACCTCTTAGGTTTTTATCTGAGCACCTTGCAGTGGATTTTTTTTTCTTTTTTACGTTTGATTTACTTCCTTTCCTACCTGTCAATAATTTTTCTTTAATCTTTTGCTCTCAGCATTAAAGCTTACAAAGCATTTTTCTCTGAGGAGGGACACAGGTCTTCTGTTCCCTTGTTCTTGAAAGCTTTAGATGTTTTTTTTTAATGAATGTTTCACCGTGAATCCTAGGATATTGATGTGAGCTTCATAACATGATGCGACAAATGTTGAAGGCATGTCGCAGTTGTCTTCTGAGCCTCGTGTTGACCAGTGTAGCCTATTGAGTTTATCCTCTTCACTTGTTGTCTAGCTGCCCGCTGCAGAACTCGTTTGTATTCGGCCTCTAAAAACAAGAAACTGCTTACCTAGCCTCACTGTTTCAGTAGCTTTTGTTAAACTTGAACTGGAAAAAAAAATTTTAACCCCTGTGTCAATCATCATTGTTTCACCTTCCTCCTTCCTCTCCTTTTCCCACTTTTTTTTTTCGTTGTTATTGAATTAGAGGGTAGATGCTATGGGAGGGAGTTGAGGGGAGTTTAATTTGTTGCATATCTTTAGAATTCGAAAATGTTGCTTTAGATTATTGTTTTCTGCAATTGTCATAATTTTATGCACAATCTTATTTTTTAATTTTTGTTGGAAATTTACCCTAATGTGCTTTTATATTTTTGTTGTATGTTTGATTCTCCCTCAATAATTTTCTGTGAACATCACAAAATTTGTTGGTCCTTAAATTCCATAGGTGGTAGTATGAGAAATTTTGATACAATCGGTTTTTGAGAAAAAAAAATAGAGGGGAGGGGGGTGAGGGATGAGTTATCTCTTTGCTGTTTTCTCGTTTGTAATGAATGCAAAGAAAAAACATCCAGAGGTTAGTCGGAAACAAACTGTTAGCTCCCCATCCTGTCGGTTACTACAGCACCCACTTACCTGTATCATGGTAGTCAAGTAGTTGAGCAGGCAATAAGATTAGAGTAGATTTGTATTTTGTACACATTGGCATGGAAAATAGAAATTTTGTTTTCTTCACCCCTCTTGTTATGTGACCTTGGCTCCTCCTTTCTTTAAAATGATAGCTGAACAACTATGGAGTTGGTTTTCCCCCCACAAAGACTGGAAAGAGGGCAGAAAAAAATCTAGGCGGAACAATGTTTTTTTCTTTTTTCTCTTGTTCTTTACTAGCTGTTTCCCACACACTGCCTACATGTGTTCCTTGCCATTGTTATTGCCTATGCATTGTCTACCTTTTGATTCTGAAGAGAAAAAAAATTTGCTAAACCAAAGTAATTATTATTTTTATTTGTCTGTATATTAAACTTTTAGGTGAAATGATTTGTAAATTTAAAAAAAGGAAATGTAGATGCTAGGTGTGTAGCCTAGCATTCAGTCTGTCATTTTTGTTTTGTCAATGCCAATCCCAAGTACGTCTCTAGGTGTCCTAATTTAGTTCAAATTCAACAGTTTGCCTATAATATTAGTTTCTAATTTGAAAAACCATGTGTGACTCATTCAGAATATGACGGACCTGTCACACTCCGACTCAACTGCATAAAACATCCAGAAGACTTTAATATACATGTCTTGGATTGCTAAGTTCTAGGGTCAATTAATCAGTGTTCACGATCACAATAACAATCTAATATAAAATTATTGAGAACTACCTGGAAAGAAATAATGTGCCAATGTTCAAAGGCACGCTATGCATTCTCTGTAATCTTTGCTTTCTCGAATCGTTCTCTGCTAGACTTTTTTTTTCTCCTTCCTCTACAGTCTCATTTTTTTAATGTAAGCTAGAGATATTATAATATATGGACCAGGTAATCAAATTTTCCTTTCCTTTTTTTTTCTTTTGTTGCTTATTATTCTCGTATGTCTCTTCTTGCCTGTGTTAGCTTGGGCTTTGAATGAGCGACGACGTAAGAAAGGGGAAACATTTCCTCCAGCCCTGCGCCGCAGCTCAAGTGGAGACGATGGTGACTGGAATTATCCCCCCTTTCTCTTTCTCTCTTTCTCCCTTTCCCTGTGTCTTTAGCTGTCTTGTGTACCGCTGTTGTGGCTGTAGCTGTTGTTGAGGTAGATTAACCATTGCCTGGCCTGACTTGAGAATGTCACTACTGATATAAGTGTGCTTTCCGGCTTGTTGTGCTTTAGTATGTAACATCACAGCTTTCTTGTACAGTGCTGCTGGCCATTGTTGATGTTGTTTGTATTGTTTTTTAATATTTCAGCTTTACTTTTAACAAACTGATATTTCACCATTAATTTATTACTTTGTTGTTCACTTGATTTTGTTGTAAAAGTTATCTTTATTTATATTTTATTGGTAGCAATCAAAAAATTTTATTTCATTGAATAAATTGAAGTGAATGTATTGCACTTTGTGAGAGAAGGGTTTGCATGGTTCCCCTGTTCTAGGTTCTAGGCACAAATCCGAAGTAGATGAAAGAATCGGCAATGATGTCTGCCGCAGTTTGCATGCAACTAAATATTGAAAACTTTAGTTTGAGATCACAAAGAAAAGATATAGACAGAAGTAACCTTTGTGAAACACTTGTGAATGTATGCACATCTGTGGATAAATTTAGTTTTGGTATGGCTCTGGTTACGATGTGGGTTTTTTTTAAATGGTTTTCGATCCTACTTCAAGGTTTTGGCTGTACATTAGATGAAAAATTTTCTTCGCAAAAATCCTTATTTTTCTCAACTTGGCATTGAATTTAATTTCCGATGTAAATGAGACTGCGGCATCCATTGTGCCTTTCCCTCCTGTTCTTTTCAAAGGCACTTTTGATCAAGCTGATTTTTTTGGTAAGCACTCAATCAGGAAGTCTTCTCTCTGAAATTCAAGCAATCACAGTTGCCGCACCTACTGCAATCAATTCTGTCTTCTGTATAGAGCTTTGACTGTAATTCATGTCAGAAATTCATGTCAGTGGCATTTGATATTCGGGTGTCTGCTTATGTTGAGCAATCATTTGCTTAACTTGAATTCTTCTCCTTTGCCATATGGGCTCTCTGTTTTAGGTATTGGGACATTCCTTGTCACCTTTGCTTCACTTTAAGTCTTTAATATCATGACCATTAGTATTTATCACAGAGTTCTGGGCTTGCGGCTGAGCATTTGAATAGTTTCTGAACTTGCTAGAGCCCCATTCTCCAACTGAGTTATGGAGGGGAAAAAAAGTATGCAAATTTGATAAACTCCATCAATAACGATGCTTTAGCATGCAAAGTATTTCTTCCCAGCAATCCCAATGATAATTTACTGAGCCCGTTCACTTTATTAACTTCATGTCTTCAGACGATTGCACAGTTTTTGTACTCAAATTTGTGATTGTTGATTTTTAGAGGTATATGAAAAATGTTGAGCTGGTAAAATTTAGGTTTCCTTCTGAGGTATTGCATGTTTTCTTGTCCTTCATTAGTTTTCATTGATACATCAAAATTTGTCTTTTTAATAAGTTGTGGAAGTGAAGCATGTGCTTGGT
>BMAT01007889.1:135966-148924 GCA_019649035.1 Elysia marginata | reverse complement strand
AGTAGTATTAGTATTAGTAGTAGTAGTGGTAGTGATGGTGGTGGTGGTGGTAGTGGTAGTAGTGGTAGTAGTAGTGGTAGTAGTCGTGGTAGTCGTGGTAGTAGTCGTGGTAGTCGTGGTAGTCGTGGTGGTAGTAGTGGTAGTAGTGGTAGTAGTGGTAGCAGTAGCAGTAGTAGTAGTAGTAGCAGTAGTAGTAGTAGTAGTAGTAATAGTAGTAGTAGTAGTCGTAAAAGTAGCAGTAGCAGTAGCAGTAGCAGTAGCAGCAGTAGTAGTAGTAGTAGTAGTAGTAGTAGTAGTAGTAGTAGTAGTAGTAGTAGTAGTAGTAGTAATAGTAGTATTTTTCGGGGTGGAACGTCGACTATTAAACACTTATAGAAATGAGTACGGCTGTACACTAAAAAAACAACAACCCATAAACAAACTGAATTTTCTCATGTCACAATGAGCATAATGGTGTTAAATGAATTCATCCTTGAAATATTTTAGCTTGACAAGCATACCAAAGGACCTTTTTTATTCTCAAAGTTAAAGTGTCAATTTGCTAAGTTTTCCCTTTCTGCTTCGAATCATTCTGAGGAAAAATGTAGAGAAAAATAACGGGAGAGAAAAAAAAACAACTGGTGAGACTAGAAAACATGTACCCAATTTGCAGTCAAAATGCCGAGAAAATTCAATTAAGTGTTGCGAAATTTTGAATAAATTCTATTACAAGGACCTGCGAGTGACCAGGAAAATGCGTTTTTCAAAAACCTGGTGAATGTCTTGCAAAAACTTGAAAAAGCCATCAACACACACACAAAAAAAAAAATAATTGAACACGTCAAAGAAAACTGATTAAAGGCTATTTTGAGAGAAAGCCAAGCAAAAGAAACTGAATTTGTTTCAGGGAAAAGTCTATTATTCTAAGAAGGCTAAAAACTCCCAACATTTTAAAGATGGAGGATTTGATAGCAAAATCATCTTATCCTTTAACTTAAAGTCTTAAACTGAAGATAACCGCCGATCTAGCCTAGGTGGTTAAAAATAACCATGTCCGCAAATGGGAGAGAGAGAGAAAGAGAGAGAGAGACAGACAGACAGATAGACAGATACAGACAGACAGATGGGAAGTGGAGGAAGATTGGAAGAGAGAGAGAGAGAGAGAGAGAGAGAGAGAGAGAGAGAGATAGAGAGAGAGAGAGAGATGGAGAAAGAGGTGGGCCAAGGAGGGAGAGGGTTGAGATATAGAGAGAGAGGTGGGAAGGAGCTTGAGATAGGGAGAAAGAAGTGAAAGGCGTGGAGAGAAAAATTGAGATAAAGATATATTGGTAGAGAGATGGGGGTTGGGCAATCTCAATATAATCAGACATAGAGTTAGAGAGAAAGAGAGAGGGGAGAAAGATAGAAAGAGAGACTGCAATTTTATTCCAGAGGAAATTTTTACGGCATTTCGAACAAGAGCCCTCCATTTCTGACGCGATTAAATTAATGTCCTGTGGGCGTTCCTTTATCCACATTGCTTCACAATGTTACAACGCGTTCTTTTCCCTGAGCAATGTCGTAAAAATTCGAAAATCGATTACCTCTTAAAAAAAAAAGATTTCTTTTACTTTCTAATGTACTTAACAAAAGTCACATAGGTTTGTTATAAGAGAACTGAAGATAAAGTTAGAAGACATGGGCACACAATGGAATATATCGAGAGCGAATGTAACACTTATGTCTAATGTGTCTTCAGTCATGTCAGTGACAATTAGCTCCTGTTTGCTCTGTAAACTCAATAGACGGATATAGTCTATAGAGAGCACTTACACTAGACAGAGGACGTTTGAAACAAGGCCTTGGGCACACTCTTGATGGACAGAACAGGAAATAAGTTTACAGTAAAATAATAAACATATTTTGACATAGCCAGGCCCATCACTCAATTGAATTAAAATATGGAACAGTGGGATCGCGAAAAAAAGACCGGGGGTAGGGGGTAGGGGAGGCATGTTTAGTCCATGTGATAAAGAAAACAAACTCCAAGTGATAAGAAAGAGAAAAAAAACTGGTAATGCGATTTTTCATGGAAAGGGACATTCATATTTAGATGTAATAAACTAATAAATCTAGAGCTCCGAGAAAATTCCTGTCCGCTTTCTAGTTTGTATAGACAATTTTTCAGCCAGGCCTTTAACTTGGGAAATAAACCGGTCTTTTCTACATAGATTTCGCCTGCATTACCCCTCGAAATACATTACAGAAGAAGTGGGCGCGGGGCTACATATAACTTGACCAAATAAGTTGTTTTTTTTTTAACTTTTGGTTTAGCTTCCATGGGAACAACGGCTGTAGATAGAAAATGTTCTAGAGCCGTTGGGATCACGGAGCGTCGGGAGACAGCCTGGCGAGGAATCTCTCTATATGAGGTTGCTATGACAAAACGTCGTAAATCTGTCCGTTGTGATGATGGACGAAGTATTTCCAGAAATAGCAAAAAAAGTAACAAAACTGTCATAAAGATGTGATGTTATGACTTTCTTAAATCGCATCATAATGTTGTTTTTTTTTTAATAAATTTTTCATGAATTGAACAAGAAATATAGAAACGGCCACGCCCAAAATCTGCCAGTTGTGATGCAGAACAAATGTTTTGTTCTCCATCACAACCGACAGACTTTCTGTTATGTTATTCCTTCATTTCTTTTAAGCCGTAAGGAGAGCCAGGACACAGCCTGGCGAAGGAATCTCTCTATATGAGGCTGTGACAAAACGTAAATCTGTCCGTTGTTATGGGGGAGGGGGGGTAAGGCAAAGCACAGAAGACTTTACCTAATGTAGTCTGTGGGACAAAGTATTTCCAGAAATAACACAGAAAGTAACAAAGCTGCCATGATGATGAGATGTTAAGACTTTGTTAAATCGCATCATATTGGTTTTTTTTTTTTTATTATAAATTTTAAATGAAAATTGAATAAGAAATATGGAAACGGTCACACCCCAAATCTGTCGGTTGTGAATCAGGACAAAATTTGTGTCCACCATCACAACCGACAGATGTTCTGTTATGTTTTTCCTTTATTTCTTTTAAGTCGTAAGGTCCTTTTGGATTAAAAAAAATTCAACAGAACTAAATGACCAAGTTTCAGAGGGATACAAAGTAAAAGATGTTTTATCACAGTCTTAACTTCTTTGCTATGCCTTAAAATACTTTGTCCACCATCACAAACGACAGAATCAAGACCTTTTGCCACAGCCTATATTATATATCCTCTATGTCTGTGGCATTGTCTTACACGACGTGGTGAATTGATGTACGGAGGTTTCGAAAAGCCAGTTTTAGTACATGCGGTATCGGTTATGTTGGAACACAGACAGTTAAAGGGCGGGCTACCAAAACCCCAGGGACAAATAACGCTGTTTGGAAAAAAACACCAACGTTGTGTATCTAGTTTTGCGAAAACTTACTGGAAATTCAATAGTAATAAATGTGTTTAGAGTCCTCCAACGCCGAAGGCAGTTTCATGACTACATGTTTACCCCAGCAGGCCTATACAGACCAGAGCAAAGACAACTCTCATTTCAGAGCATCACAGTAGGACAGCCTGTTAGGCGCTCAAATGCTAGCATTCTACAAATTTCAAGCACTGCCTATGGCCAAGTACCCATTTTACAGGTGGGTGGACTGGGGAGAGTTAGGGTAAATGGCTTTCCCAAGGCAATTGCAACATGACATGGTCAGGAATCGAACCCGCGACCTCCAGATCTCAAGTCCGACGCGCTAACCACTCTGCCCCCGATGAAAACTATATGGAACATTCTGCACTTTGATTGTCCCACTCTGCCCCCAATGAAAAATCTATGGAAGATTCTGCACTTTTATTGTCCCAGGCAGCACACATCCTACCCACACACTCACACTTATTTTTACCCTACGTTAAACAGGGATGTAAATCTTAAAGATTTAAGCTGATTTCAGCTTTTCGCTCCTTCAAATATGGGATTTTAGTTCAACTTTATAGTCAATTTCATTGGAAAAAAAACCAACAACAATCAGTCATTCAACACCTGCTAGCAAGTAACCTTTTGCAGTGTTCAACTTAATTAAGAGCACAACTCCCACTATAATAAGCATTTAAAGCGTTTTCATTGTGAACGAGAGTTAGTACTCACAATGACAAGCAGCCACTTCTTCTTGATGCACGCGCCGATGAGGCCGAACAGGGAGAGCACGGTGAGCACGGCGCCGGCGGCCAGCGTGATGTAGACCAGCACCAGGTACCGGTCCAGGGTGCTGTCGATGTCCAGGTACTCGTTGGTCCAGTAGTCCAGCCGCAGCCACAGCAGAACCCCGAAGATGGCGGCCGCCACCAGCTGTGGGAGGGGGGGGAGGGCAATCATAGAGGGAAAAAAATTAATATTTCTGTATGTAAGTTTATCTTCCAACTCGAGAAAAAATTGAGGGGAAGTTAGACAGAAGAAGAACAATATCAGCCTATTTAGACGACATAAGAAGATTGGACGAGGAAAAACACCGATCATATAGAAGAAACATTATTAATATTTGTATTCACAATTCAAAGAAAATTGAGGGGAAGAGGGCCTATGGGCAGAAGAACGAAATCAGCGTATTTAGACAGTATAAAGCACTGGAGGCCGTCTGTAAGATGCAACGAAGAGGGGCTGGGTGGAAGGGGTAAGAATATCACGGCAAATTTGCCTTTATTGCGGAAGCAGTTCTGAAGTTTTCAAAACTGAGACATCCGTCCTTAAAAGGACAATAGAAAATTTAAAAAAAAAATAAAATTACACGAAAATATCAAAGCTTATGATTATAATATATACAGTGGAATCCACTTAAAGTCAACACCTTTAACGGAAACTCTTGCTTAAAGTCAACTCTGTTTTGCAGTCCCATTTTGTATTTTTTTTTAATATCTGTTAATGGTTGAAGTCAACACATTTTTTTTCGGTCCCAAGGTGTTGACTTTATCAGGATTCCACTGTAGGCTTTATTATGTATAACAGTTGCTGGCAAATTCATACGCACACCTCAACTCACTAATACATTTTCCACCCAATTCCTGGACAATATACTCGCTTCTATTAGTATTTCATTTAGATTGGAAGTTAAGCATCAACGGAAATCGTTTCAGCTACGAAGCAGAGAGAGATAAAAGTTTAAAGAAAAAAAAATATATTCTTTTTGTAAAACTTGAAATCAACACTAACAGTAACACAATCATAATAATAAAACATGTAATACATTTCTTCTCCTTTATTAGCTTTTGGTGTTATTACTGTTATTATCATTATTATTATTATTATAATAATTATTATTATTATTATTATTATTATTTTTATTATTATTATTTCTATTATTCTTTGTTAATTATATTTCCACTGCTTTTAAAATCACTACTATTACCACATGCATTATTATTGTCATTTTTTAATTGTGACTATGTTGTTGTTGCTGCTGTTATAATACTGACGTCGTTGTTGTGTTCGTGTTATGATTGATCTTGTTGCCTTCGTTATTATTGTTGCTGCTGTTATCCCAAGAAGTATGAACGCAAGGCATACATTTTTAACTTTCTCTCTCTCTCTCTCTCTCTCTCTCTCTCTCTCTCTCTCTCTCTCTCTCTCTGCTGCCTCTCTTTCTGTCTCTGTTTCTGTCTCTCCCTCTCTCTGTCTATCTGTCTGTCTCTCTCTCTTTCTTTCTGCCTCTCTCTCTCTTTCTTTCTGCCTCTCTCTCTTTCTTTCTGCCTCTCTCTCTTTCTTTCTGCCTCTCTCTCTCTCTTTCTTTCTGCCTCTCTCTCTCTCTCTCTCTCTCTCTCGCTCTCTCTCTCTCACTCTCTGCCTCTCAGAGGACACAATTATTCACATGAATCGTCTTCAAATCACGCAATCATGCATGTTATTTTAGCTCATTTTTTTTCGACCAAATAAAAAAACAGAATTAACACGTGTCGTTACGGCTGATACAATAATAATTTATAGCGAGTTGTTTTTCTCCTCACACAAGATGAAAGGCTACGTAGCAATGTTTTTTGTCTTTTTTTATTAAGGTGAAGGCCCAGCTATGCACGCACAGCAAATGTCCATATTTTTTTAAGGAGATAAATAAAAACAAGGGAAAAGCCAAGAGAAACGAACAAACAATGGACGGGTAAAAACTTTTAACATGGGATCATTGTTTTGGCGACAGCACAAAACATTCGCCAAGCAATATGCTCCAATCACACCCTGGGGATTTCCGGAAAACTTGTTTGCTCAACAGTGCAGGCTATGATAGTATGACTGTGGTGAGAGATGAAGAAAGAGAGAGGGCGGTAGAGACATAGAGAGAAACAAAGAGAAAGGGAATTGATGGGGGGGAGGGGGGGAAATACAAAGAGCATATATTGGAATATAAAACATATTCTTGGACATTTACCAGACAAAACGGCTGTGAATAATTTATTCTCTTTGTAACGCAAACAACAACCAAGTTCACTTCTCTGGAATGAGTTCGTAAACAAACTGCATGCAAGATACTGATTATAACACACTGAACGTGTTGTTGTTTCTATTGTTCTTGTTGTTGCTGTTGTTGTTGATGCTGATGTTGTTGTTCATGCTGCTGTTATTGTTGCTGTTATTGCTGTTGTTGATAGTGTTGCTGTTGCTGCTTTTAAGTTTCGATACTCTAATGATACGTAACAGGTGAGAGTTTACCGAAATAAGACAGGGAGGAAACTCGATACTGGCGCCCCAACTAATAAGCTATTAGACAACCATGATGATGTATGGAAATTGGCGCGGTGACCTGACAAATGCCTTAGGAAGTCGACAAACACTAATATTACTTCTAATGCGGCATACACCATACGTGTGCGCATAGACTATGCAAGCAATTTGATTAACTAATAAAAAGTCTAATTAAAATAATCACATCTTTGTACGGAGAAAGAGTTTGGCATCTTGAATCGCCTTCTTCTTTGATCTCTTAAAACTTTAAAGCTTGTAATAAAATGCAAAAACGGTGCAGGTGCTAGGTGCGGAAAACACCAAACGTGCGATGCTGAACAGCTGCGATCGAAAACTTCATATAACGTGTCTTCACAGAGCTCTCAATTATAAGCAATAACAGCCTTATGGGGCTGTTCCATGAACTTTCGAAAAAAATTGTAAAGAGTAGTTTCCCTTGGAAAATTGGGAGTTTTTAGGGTTAGATTCAGCACTGGAGTTCTTCGAATAAACTATTTCGCCCGCTGAAGAGTTCGATGGTGAGCCCACCCTTTTGACTTTTACACATAACAGAGGTTACTTCTGAAACAGCCTCATCACGGAAGACTCCGGACAGTCTCTGCCTCTCTGGATCGGAGGCTATGAAAAAAAAATTCGTTCCTACAATCATAGGCCTATTTCACCTACATCCTCTCACACTAGTGTGCACAATGTGAAAGCAAAACCGGCTCTGTGGCCTAGCGGTAATACACTCACTGAGAGATCGGGAGGTGCGTGGTTCGATCCCCGACCGAGTTATACCAAGGACTTTAAAAATGGTATTAGCAGCTGATCCGCCTAGTGTCTGGCATTATGGATTTAGTGTTAAGTCAGGTCGGCCCGGTGTCAGTATAATGTGACTGGGTGTGGTGTACGCAAGCGCCCTTTACATCACAGTGTGGCAGCACGCATTCAACTGTCCCCAGCGCCGTCTCTGATATAACCTCGTAGTTGACTGGGACGTTAAAAATTCAAACTATCAACCAACCAACGTGGACTCAAAAATGAATCAGTCGTGCTAAGACTATCCGGAATCTTCCAAATATGCTATTATTACTTATAAGAACTAATCTAGGATACGTGGTCGCGTCATGTGAAACCGGATTTGGATTTCGCGTCAGAAATCTTTCATGTCACGACACTGCACCATTTGTGCCTGCCCGCCCAGAATCGGATCTTCCCACATGCCTATGATGCACTGAACGGTGCTGAGTGCTCAGTGGAGGAGACCGGTGTCTGATCTAATGACGGCTTGCGACTTCACACAGGCCAAACACTATCGTATCCGACACGTTTCCGCTAAGGGGAGACCAGTCTGATGGATGGAGTGCGGACAGCCTAATCCAAGCTTGTCAAGATACGCAGCAAGCATATATATCCGAGAGATAGCCTTCATTTTATTTTTTTTATACGGGGTATAAAATACACAGGCGCAACTGAGAGGGGTATTATGTTTGACCTTGTCACATGACGCTACAAGCTTAAGTCTGCATAACAAATCTTTTTGTTGCTGGTGTAATTCCTAAACTTCCTATCTCCTGTTCATGATACATAGACAGAAGCATAGCCACCATCATTACGAGCCTTTATCTTTTTTCAGCTGTCTGTTTTTTCTCCTTCTTGACCGTCGCTTAACTTACAGCCATACAAAAAATTTACTTTAACCGAATCGAAAAAATCGCTTGGTAATCGGAAATGAGAAGTTAACTTACAGCCATACAAAAAAAATATTTTAACCGAATCGAAACAAAATAGCTTGGTAATAGGAAATTAGAACAGTGCTCAAAGAATTTACATTATTTGCAGCACTTAAACGTGTAATTAAATAGTAGCAGTCGCGGTAGTTGTAGTGCTAATAATAGTTCTATATTAGAAGCAGTAACATCAGCAGAACAACTTGAAGTAGTTGTTTTATAAAGGCAACGTAGTGAAAGAAACCAGCGCAGCAGTAAAAGTAGTAGTAGAAGTAGTAGTAGTAGTAGTAGTAGTAGTAGTGATGATGATGATGAAGATGATGATAATGATAATCGTAACAAAATTAAAAATAACAATAATTATGTTAACAATGATAATTATTAAATTTTAGAAAAACAGGATTAATAGTGATAATAATGACAGAATAATAATAAAAGACGAGATCTCATACTATAACGCTTCAAAAAAACCGGTGGTTTCTAAATGTGTACACGTAATCAAAAACTGTATTTTCTGTTATTTTCTGTATTTTCTGACATTATATCAATGACTTGGACACCCCACCTAAAATGTATACCGCACGCTAATACTCAATAAAAAATGCCAACAAATTAAGCTTTCCTAGAAAAAATCTAAAACATAAATATCATTTGTGGACAATCACAAAGTGATGCATAGTAGTATTTATCATTAACTTCTTTTTTGTTTGAAGCGTTCCAAGAAAAATAATGACTTGGACAGCTGAGAAGCACCACAAAAACATTTATTTTTCCGAGCATCTCGAGATTAATCTTAGGTCTTCAGATCACTACAGTTTAGTTTAAAAAATGCGTTTTACCAAAATCCCTAAGAAATTAATGTGTTTAGAGAAATCTATCCTTTAGAAGTTAATACGTTTAGAGAAATCTGTCCCGAAATAATGCCTTTCAACTCGACTTTTTCACTTGATAACGTGAAGCTCGATAAATGTAATCACAGAAAGACATTAAACAATTTCGAGCCAAAGTGGAAAAAAAGCCGGGGATGCCAAATTATTTTCGATATTAAAAAAATATAACAACCTGAGTATGAGTCTGATATTGCATATTGTATTAAAACTGGAATTAAGACGCATGTTGTGCAATAAACAATAAATGGACTAAAAAATAACCTGAAATAACCGGAAAAAACCCTGAAATTTGGCGTCCCTGAAAAAAAAAAAAAAGAAAAAGAAATGCGTCTCCTAAAATCACGAACAAAATAGTAAGGAAAATGATGATAAAACAAACCCAATGAACAAGATAATTTAATCAAATCGTTCGCTTGCAGCTTAAAGAAGTTTTTGTATTTAAAAGCCTTTTATGAAAGGCATATATATATATATATATATCCATTTTCAATTAAACGAGATATATTTATAAACTCCTCCCGAAGGAAAGTTTTTGCAACGCCAAAAAAAGAATCGAGATATACACCAAACAGCTTCAATCAATCAATAACCAAGAACTTTTTTTTTAGCAATAACCCGGGAAGAAACAGAGTATGATTCTATGCAGGAAGAGCAAATGAAATCGCAAAAATTATTTATCTTTTTTTTTCGGGTTTTCCCTATTACTTGAAAATATATTAACAAACCTTTCCGAGTTATTTTTCTTCCTTTCTCTTTCTTTCTTTTTTTTCCACATTATTTCTTTAGGAAGTGCAAATCAGAAATGATGACTGCGATCTAGGCGGGAAAGCGGGCGGACGGGCTGACGGGGCGTCGGCAAGCTGTATTGATCGTCGTCTGCTGTTTATGTGTCTTCACAGGTCTGTCTTATTGCACAGCCCTCCGGTGGAACGTTCTGTGCAGCTTAGTTTTAATTCTCTATCCCCCCAAAAATCTGTGAGAGCCATCATGAATTTCTCGACTATGAACGTTACACATTCCTTCTCCTCTTAAATGTATCGCTAAGTAAAACGGAAATTGCCTGTGAACTCGACAAGACTTAGTATGCATCTCTGTTCTACATTGTCCAACGGTAGAGTTACGAAATCCTTCATAATGCCCTTCATACAGTAAAAATGAAACAATGCAACAAAATCATATACAGAGTACATTTTTATGTTGCCCAAATACATTTTCATATTGCCCAAATATATTTTTACCCATTTTCATAATGCCCAAATACATTTTCATTCATTTTCATAATGACCAAATACATTTTAATCCATTTTTATAATGCCCAAATACATTTTCATAATACCCAAATACATTTTCATAATGCCCCATAAACATTGTCATAATACATTTCATAATGTCCAAATACATTTTCATAATGCCCAAATACATTTTCATAATGCCCAAATACATGTTCATAATGTCCCGCAGAATAAGAGTTAGTGTTTCAACCTGACGTCTTAGAAATCATGACAATGTTAAACATGGGACGGATGATCGGTAAGGAGAGAAAACTGACGACCTCTACATGACGTCTACGTGACGTCTCCCAGATGATGATCTAGGTATACGGACAGTCCTGGCCGGGCGTGAGGATTTTCCCAGTCCAAGTAATTTATCACAAACATAAGAACTTTCCGTAAATGGCCTTGCAATTATAAAACTATAAAGGCCCACGAGGTTTTTTAAGCAGGACAGTGAAACAGTTAAAGTGTTTGAAGAGATACACTTCCTATGAGGTTTGATTGAAGCCCCAAAGTTGTATTAATTCATAATTTCATGCATTTCACAGCACGTACCATTTTAAAAGCAAGAAATAAGAGGAGAAGAAAGGTGCAATCAATTAATGTTTTTTTTTCTAAAATAGTAACGAGATAGGCATGTGTTGTGAAGTCCAAAACGGCAACAATCATCCAAAGACCAGCTTTGCGTAAAGCCTCTTGTCCACTAATTGGCGAACATCCGTATTTCTCACGATGCTTTATGCTCGATAGGTAGACCATCACATAGAAAGATGATTGAAAGATTTTAAAGGTATGAAATTAGCAGTGGAGAGAAGTAGGGTTTTTAGTGGAAATGCCCGAAATGTCTGCCTTTAGTATGATTCGAACCTTCGACTTATAGATGCTTCGGCACCCACCGCCTTGCCACTTAGAGAAACATGGCTTATACGATGTCGCCAAAATATAACAAAGTTATATCTTATCTTGGAGTTGTAAGCTTTGTGTTAGGTAGACTATTACACAATTATATCTTATCTTAGAGTTGTATTTTTTTAGCATTATAGTCAATTAAGAAAAAAGCTGGACAGTCTACAAGATTTGCCTGTTTTGCATTGACGATAGCATTAAATAATACGCATCGCTTTGTGTTTACGCGTAGCGTTGGTAATCTTAGATCTTACGTTACGTGCAAATGTCTTGTGCAAAATCTAGGCCGCAGGTTTTTTTAAAAATTCCTTTAAAAACAAACTTTCGAAAATAAACATATCATAGTAGTTTTAGTACATGCTTTAATAAAAAAAATTCCCACCCCAAAGTGCTTTTAAAAGCAATGCACAACAACTACTTTTCCGCACGCTGATTTAAGTTGGACCAAATAGAACTTTGCTAGAGCCCGAGATTCCATTTTAAGCCTTCAAGGAAAGGAATAAAAAACAAACCAAAAATCTTACCACATATTCGCAGGAACATAACGATAAGCAAAAAGAAAAGGTTGCCATTACTAGTATAATTACGATGAGGCTGAAACAAGGAGCAAATTTAGGGTCTAAAATTTATTGATTTCCACTTAGAGTAAACGCTGTCTAGGGCCTTCTTAAGATGTTCAGAGAAATTGTCGGGGAGATGAAATGGCGGGTGGGTGTAAGTAGAAAAGATTTAAAAGGTTTAGGGCCAGCGTGGTAGAGTTGTTAGCGCGTTGGACTCGAGATCTGGAGGTCGCGGGTTAGATTCCCGACCATGCCATGTTGCAATTGCCTTGGGAAAGCAATTTACTCTAACTTTCCCCCAGTCCACCCACCTGCAAAATGGGTACCCAGCTACAGGCAATTCTTGAATTTGTGATTAGCGCCTACAACACCCTTCATATGGGTTTAAAGTGGCCTTTTTATTTGGCAAGATCTCCATGACTGAAAGTCTTACCTCTTTTCTTTTCTCCCTTAACAATATGACGTTATTTGTCAACAGTAAATCTAGACATTGTTTTTGGTGGGCAGGAACATATAATCCCCCCCCCCCCACTCTTACCCTCCCTTACGAATAAAACCACCGGTCTGTAGATGTTTAAGGCCTACAAAACTGCAGGTAGTACATTAACAACATTCAATCCACTTAGAATAGAAGCTTGATGTTTACAAAGACTATTTTCATTATTAAGTTCGTCGAAAAGTAATAACTGAGTGGACCACATAATGCGCTGTGCTTATCTCTCTTTGATCTATAATTAGGTCTGTATAAACATAATTATCTCACGATGTCTGCCCCGCTTTTTTTTTTTAATTAATTAAATGTTTACATGTTTTTATTTAATATTTATTTTCTCCCGTTTTAGATTACTATGCTACTAATTGTGGCGTCGTGGTGTAGTGGTAGACGCTCGGCTTTCGGATCG
>BMAT01007889.1:111731-124899 GCA_019649035.1 Elysia marginata | reverse complement strand
CGTACACCACACCCAGTCACATTATCCTGATAGCGGCTCGACCAGACTTAACACTAAATCCATTATGCCAGACACTAGACGGATCAGCTGCTTATACCAATTTTAAAGTCCTTGGTTTGACTCGGCCGGGGATCGAACCACGGACCTCCCGATCTTTGAGCGAGTGTCTTACCGCCAGGCCACAGAGCCAGTGAGAAGGAGAAAGAAAGAAAGAAGAAAGGGAGGGAAATATCTACAGTCGGGACATTATGTTACATGTACAATACAGAGAAAGTGAAGAAAAAATGTAGAAAAAAAAAACTACTGCTATTAGCCAGACATTTTTTTAAGTGTTAAGAACACGTATTAGATAACCCCCATTTGTTCATGGATGACAGGATGTAAACAATAGGGTCTGTGGCTCTAAGCTACATGGAAGCACTGTAAGTTGTGCTGGTGTGAAGGACTTTTTATCACTACCTCTACCAGTACCATTGTCAGCTGTCGCAGTACTTGACGTGTGGGAAACAGTAAACCCGAGTCAAACGTGGTGACTGATCGACTTTCTTCTTTGTACTAAAAGTTGTGAAAACTCTTTGTGTGCGAATTTCCACTTGAACCATTTAAACCCTAACCCAGACTCATAGTCATATATCGTTGAGGACTGCTTGTTTTTTTACTTACACTACAATGCTTGAGATATTTGTTCTGGAGATGTTCCTACTTGCTTTCATTACACTTTTGAGTCTCATAAACGTTAAAAATGTATCTGATCATAGAAGTCTTTAAACAACTAACTGCATAAAACTCAGTTTAGCCACGTTTACGTATAGTTGGGTTTTTTTTTCAACATTGATATTTACTATTACAATTAAAAAAAACCACTAAATATGGTTGTAGTTTTCCACATACGAAGGCAGTCTTAAGACTTTACATATTTCCCCCGGCAGGCCAATACACATCAAATCACATTCAACTCATATTTCAGAGCATTACTGTGAGGCTGCCTGTTATACCCTAGTCTAATATTAAAATTTCATAAATTTGAAAAACTGCCTCTAGTCAGGTACCTATTTTACAGTTGGATAGACTGAGGAAAGAGTAGATAAATTGCTTTCCCACAGCAATTAGTGAATTACAATGAATTGTGGTTGGGAATCGAACCTGCAACCGCCGGATCATGGGTCCGATGCGCCAACTACTGAGCCACGCTGCTCCACGTGTCAAGAGGAAGAAAAAGTAAATCAATAACAATTACAATGGGCGATTTTTTAGACTTGCATTTTTATTTCATTGGTATGCATTGAGTGTCACGAACAAGACTTACTTTTAACGCAAGCCTAAAACCACAAAGGCAAACCAGTGCGTCTATGAATTCTTTACTCTCTTTCCTTTGGCCTCAGGTACTTCTTGCTATCCTGTGTCTACAGGCTACTACACACACAAACACAAATTTTTTAGGCGCTGCTAGAAGATGGGAACAGGAAAAAGAACTGACGTGACAGAATCTCAGGTTTCCAACACTCATCGTGATTTTTCTCACACAGACAGCTCAAAAACAGTGTGGGCGTGAGAAGCGAAGGAAGAAAAGACTGGTACTGCTACGATGGGGTTTTTGTTTTCTTTGTTTCTTTTTTGTTTTAATGTAACTTACTTGCTTCAGTCGTAAAAGTGCGTCGTTTATTGTATCGTCTTGGTGGCACGTATGTTCAACGTGTTTTGTGCTTGAGTGTGAAATATAATTGTCAAACCATGTGCCATTCATTTCAGTACTAGTGTCCATGCCAAATTTCCATTGATGGATCAATAAAGTGTATTTTATCTTATCTCATGCACCGAAGTGTTTAGGTGTGTGTGTGATGGTTGTGTGTGTGTGCAAGGCAAGTTGAAAAACGTACAGTATATCGTTTTACCATCCATAGCATCACCATCCTTGTCAAATCTTGCCTTCGCCATCACAATACACGGTAGAGGTAGTATTAATTATCTTAACATGTTTAAGCACGACCATCAGATAAAACTATAAAGCCGGGCATTTGTTTAACGCGTGTGTGTGTGGAGAGAGAGGGGGGAGTCAGCTGGAGGTATAAGAAATGTTGAGAAATGGAATCTGGGGGAGGGTGGTGCTCCCAACGGTCGTGAATACAATATGAACAGTTCTGGCTGGCAAATGCTAAATAAACTGCCGCTTTCCCGAACCAACAACATTAAAATTTGAACAGTTAATCACAAAAACAATGCCAATCAAAACCCTGTAGAATGAATGCATGCCTAGAATTTAGAAATTTTGACAGCTTTTTGACGCTATGGACATGTTCAAGTTTACCTCTTACTCAATATTAAATGAAGAGAGGTAGTAGACCTACAGGTTGGTAGAAAAAACACAGGCGAAGAGAGAAAAGGGGGTGAGGGAGGGGGATGTTTGAGAGTGGTCACGTGATAAAAGACATTATAATAATGTTTACCTATGGTTGCGTGAGACTTAACTTTTAAATACTAAGCCCTTGATGTAACAAAGAAAACATAAAAGAAAATAACAACATGCATTTGATTTGAGGATGAAATTGCTTTTGACAGAGAAGAAACGAAGATCATGACAGCCAAGAGACAGCATAGCACTTCAGAAGAAGGGAGATGTTAAGAGAAAATCTTGAGTGGCTCTGTTAACGTGTCCTCAAACTAGCACATAAAGTACTTGAAGCTTTAAATTGTGTTCAAACAATTATAAGTGTGTGTACTTTAGTGTAGGCATAACTGTTAGACAGGAAGCAAGTCTTAAAACATCGAAGGAGTTCTCACCACTTACACAACAGCACCAAAGATGGAGTGATGTGATAGATACAATACTGTCATAATATCTATGACTGCAAGTCACAGTGTGAAAGAGTATTGAGATTTACATTAATTATAAGGTCTGAGAATCATGGCAAGGTGCGACTCGGATCACTGCCTTAATGTAAATTTAAATTTATGAAGGGAGACAAATTTTGAAAAAGAAAACAATTGCGAAAGCGCTAATAGGATGAGCTACAAGAGACAGCAACAAAAAGTTGATTTTTGTGTCAAAGTCAATTTCAAGTGCATGCACTCTTTTTTCATTCTGAGCCCTGACAAATTTATAACGATAAGTTGGTTGGCTGTTTAAATTTTAACGTGCCAGTCAACTACAAGGTCATATCAGAGACGGCGTTGGGACAATTAAAAGCGTGCTGCTACACTGTGATGTAAGGAGCGCTTGCGTACACCACACCCAGTCACATTATCTTGAAACCGGGCCGACCATACTTAACACTAAATCCATAATGCCAGACACTACGCGGATCATCTGCTAATATCAATTTAAAATCCTTAGTTTGACTCGGCCTGTCTCTAGGCCACAGAGCCGGTGACCATTTCTAGTGCATGCACTCTTTTTCAGTGTCAGCCCTGACAAATAACGATAAAGAAAACAGTTTTCAAAACCAAAACAATGCATTATGATTATATAGGATTACGGTGACCTGCATCACCATGAAAAACTTGCCTCTTTCGAATACATGAGTATATATATTCATGTCAGAATATGTGTCTTTCGTTAGGTAAGCAATACTTAAGCCCATTTAATATTGTAACTTTTGTACTTTGAAAGAGGCATTCCTTAATTATCTGTTGTGTGTTCTGCCACATTATGATCCGCTAAATAAGTATAACTTCTTCAACAAAACTCATATAGATCAGCAGATGGTGTACCTGGTAACGTTATTTTTTGTGTACTAAAATAAAGCTTTATTCAGTATAAAAGCCTGACATGACATCACACTCAACAAAAACAACTTTCATTAAAAAAAAAAAACTAGTCAAAATTAATAGTTCTGGTTAAACTTAATGGCGAGCTATGAACAACAGGAATCAGCCGGGCAGCAATTTAAGTTGCAACTCCGGATATGGTCGTTGTCTCGGTGGATTAAAGGTTATTTAGCGCCTTAAAAAAATTCCCCAAGGATGCCTTTATTAACTGTCGTAACCAACCAAATGCCTAGCCTACGTACAATTTTTGAACTTCTAACGTTAAATGTCTTATTTGATGTACAAAGAAAAAAGCTATATACGAGTCCAGCAAGACCTTGACCTTGAAGCGGACGCGCCAATAAACGATCGATCACTTGCTCTTCTCGCTACAACCCCCTTCCCCCCTTCCCTCCGTCACGTCTATTCACCCTTCCTCGGTAGACCCGTCTCTCGACGGTTAACTGAACTTCGGAAATCTCCAGTATCAATTCTGTGGTCTCGCTCAACTCGATCCGGGCGGTATTTCGAATGACGGATCACATCCGTCTGGGAAATTGGCGAACGCCAGAAAGAGCGAACGGTCTCTTGAGTTCAAAACCCTCTGGCAGAAATTTAGCAGAAACTGAGAATGGGCAAAATCGGACGGTTTTATTCCTCAAGATAAAATTAGTCTATTATCTATTAATGTGTCGAAGTATACACTGTTGCGCCGTCAATCTCTAGCTGACCACAGACAAGGAAATTATGCTTTTGAGTGATGGGTTGTTCAATGAGACAGGCATGAGTTCTTTTTTTTTCTTCTATCTTGTACGTCTAGATAAGATTTATTCAGCTTTGTGTGTGAAAATATGTGAACTTCTGCGGTAACCATGTAACCATCTATAATTTAAAAACAAGATAACGGATGGGCCTACGGTTAAGGGATAAATATGCTGAGAAATGGGGCTCTTCTGGCTTTTATTTTTTACGCTCACATGATAATGTCAGATAGTAAACAGTTACACTACCCATCTAACCATAGGCAGAAAATGGGAATGTTTCGCAAAATATATATAAGAAGTGAGTGAAAATGGGGCTTTAAAACTCACAGTAGTTTTTTCACCTCTCTTTATTACCTTTAGAAGCAATATGTTTGATAGTTTTACCATGAGATTGAGAAAGGGATATAATTATATTGAGATAATTATGATATTCAGTCAATATGCTGTCCAATGGGGTAAATAGAAATATTATATCTATTATTGATGGGACACATAATAGATACAATAAGAACGAAGAACATAATAAACTGGATAATATTGTGATGAACGACAAGTAAACTGTGAAACGACAAGGAAGATTTATGTCCCTTGCCATGTCTTGTCTCAGGTAGTGTGTCTGACAGGGTATTACATGTATTGACTGCTTATAATAATCTTCTTAGAACCAAATGCAAAGAAAGCGTATGTTAAGTGATAGAGGCTGCAAAGGTCTTTTCAATGAAACCTGTACCACAAACCCAGACATGTTAAGTTACGGATCATACCGCGCTTTATCATGCCACCCTTTCATAAAATAAAGGCAGTACCCGTCCAAAACTACATAGTCTCTGTAAAAAGGACAGTTTAAAAATTAAATAATATTTGGGTCTTGGCAACGTAAAAACTGAAGGTTATACTTAAAAATACTGTAGGCCTTTAACTTCAGCATTAACAGACACCACGTCATTGAAAACAATTTTAAAAATTCAGATCAGCAAAGCATCGAAGAAAGTATCACGTTATTTAACGCTAACCAACTTGCCTTTAATTTTAAAACATAAAACAGGATTGTGTACTGAACTAGCATCTTCCAGCAATTAATCGTGAGATTGCAAATTGTTAAATATTACTTTTTTTTTGGTGGTTGAAAAACTGCAAATGCAACTTCAACAAATTCAAGTCATCCCTACAGTACATTGGAATCTGAACTATTTCAATGTATCCTACATTTTAAAATGAAATTATTACATTGGACTTAAGCAGATAGTGCAACTCTTTTAAAAAAACTCTGGCCTATTTGCCATTTATAATCACCACTTTGCCTATAAACTAATAACGAATATGACCACTTGAATGTTAATTTTCTATTTCAAAGCATTAAAATGAGCGAATTGTAACTTAATCAACTCCCAGCAAAATTTTTTTGTCACAGGAAATTTTAGAAAGGAAGACTGAAAGTAAACATATTAATTCATAGAACTAAGTAAGAAGAGTTAGACAGAAGGATATAGGAGAGTTTATGCAATGTCAAGACCATGATCATGTTTACATAAAAAGGTGTAAACTTTTCACATTCAAATTTGTAATATTTTATATTTATAACGACAAAATTGAAGGATCAGCCCCCATGAAAAGATGCAGATAGTTAAATAGATTGATTAACATTACTATAATACATGGAGAGATGAACCAGAATGTAATATAATACACTGTAAAAAAGATTTTTATAAAGTTTGCTGGTAAGTGGCATGTAATAAAACTAATAATTAAAATCGAAGTACAAAATCTTGAAACAAGAACACGCACTATATATACCAAGCACTACTGAGGAAATTTCTAAGGTCACTCAGCCTTTAAGTTTAATGCTTTTATAATTTTTTTAATAAATCACCTTGCTTGAAATGTGTTGCTATTGTTCAGTTTTTCTGCTGCTATAAACATGATGTGATTCTGACCACTGACCAAAGCAAATTTGCCAGTGGGATGAATTTTAAATTTAAGTTCTTCTAAAGCTTGTAAATATTTTTTTAGAGTACAAAAGAACTATTAGTAATAGTATAATAACTAATACTCACCCATAATAAAGATAGAAATACTGATAACACAGTCTTCAGACAGAAAAGCTTCTGATCCGTCCTCATCTTTGTTTCGCTTTTTGTTTTTACTCCAAAAGTCCAAGTAAAGAATCTCTTTGACTGAGTCTCCAAGAAAAAAGCAGCTAAGTTTCGTTTAGTTTTTGTCCTAGCTAATGATCTTATCACCTTCAAGCCTAATTACTGTACCTTGGCCTTAGTTTTGAACTTGCAGCTAAAAATATTCTAAATTAATAAAAAAATGTTTTTAAAAATAATCTGAATTCCAATCTTTTGCTTTAGCACAAAACGAAAGTCACACATATTAAATTTACTAAAAACGACTTATGACTAGATGTAAATTTCATGAACTGTAAGTGTAAGCAGCACTACTTAAAATCATTATAACAGAACAACAAAGACTTTAATTATGACAGAGATCTTTTTCATTGAACTAACTTACTAAGTGTGGCAGACATCTAGTTCTAATGCAAATTTCACTTGCAAGCTTTATAATTTAATTTGCTTATGTTTAAAAGGAAGGAACAGAAATTACAAAGCCTGTTTCTAAACTAATTATGAACATGACTGTATTTTATACTGATGAGCTACAATGATATATAACAATCAGTTTAAATTCAGCCCTCCAATGATTAATATTTATAAATGAAATTTGAATTCTTTATTTTTTTGACATTTTGTGGATGGTATTATTGTAAAAATTCAGCAGAACGTCTTGCACATCCAACACTTGTAAATCAGAACTAAGCTTAGTGTATACTACCTGAAGACAGCATATAAATTTCTACATTTTTCAACTGCCAAAAAACAACCTCGAGACAGCATAACTTTCTACAATTTTCAAATGCCTCAGTTTCTAATGAAACCTTACGTTAATTTTTTTAATGAATGTCCAACTGGCAATTTAGAGCCCCAAAATCAAAGTTTAGTCACTGCAACTGTAGTACATAATCATAATTTTTATTGCATTCATGATTCAAAGGGTCAATGAGAGTTGGAGAGATCACTAAGTTAACACATGAAGTTTTTTTCAGTAGAATTATTATTATAACTGTTGCTAGATCTAGATTTAATTCATTGCAACCTATAAATAAGGCCTACTGACCAAACAAAATATATCGCTTTGTTTGGGGGAATCCTGGCATCTGGTATGGAAACCCTTCCAGAAGGAACAAAAGGGGGACCGTGCTACCCCAGCTAAGTCGAAACTTCATGGTACCTAATTCTATCTTATTATTTTTAGAAATAAAGATGCAATGAAATGAATAATTTTTACTTTAATAATATCAAACATTACTGACGAAACCAAGGGTAAAAAAAAAAGTTATTTCTTTCTTATAAAATAGTTGCACCACAGTGAGGAAATCCTGCCACCGCAGAGGGGTGCCACCTTATTATAAGCCTAAATTTCATAATAATTTAACAAATTCTCTGGTTTTTCAGAAGTAAATGTTCCTGAGCAATGAAATGCATTATTTTTAATTAGGCCTATAACAAACATTGCTGACGAAATGAAGGGTAATTATCAAGACTAAGAGTAATTTTAATAATAAATAGTGGCACTCCAGTGTGGAAATACTGCCGTTTATAATTAAAAACAATACATTTCATTGCTCAGGGCCCTTGATTTATAAGTTTATTTCTAAAAAAAAAAAAGTAGTTGATACTAAGAAATTTAGGAAGAATAGTGGCACCCCTCTGTGGAAATCCATCCGAGTCAACATTCTAAATCTAGTTTGTAAAATAGAAGCACTAGAATCTAGATCTAGTAGTTGTAATTATCAAGACCAGTCTACAGACTCTATGTGTGGGGAAACACTGAACATGCAAAATGTATATCTAGATCTAGATCAGTCAAACTCTAAGTCTAGTAGAATTCTGCAAAATCTAAACCTCTTTATTGTTTAACTAAATTCGAAGCTCTCTCTCACTAGATTTCTAGATCTAGATCTATATGAAGCTTGAACACGTCTGCTAGATTTACTGAATAACATCGCAAACTAAAATCCTCTTTCTGACGAATGGACACTCTTAAAAAAAACAAGCATTTAATCACAACTGCAAGATATTTGCTGAAAGGGTAAACCGAAATCCGCTAAATCCAACAGAATCTCACACTGCTCTAGCTGCTGTTTGTAGTTACTGAACTAGTGGACTGGTTAGTAATCGTCTCGTTACGAGCTCCGTTTTATTTTTGTTTTCTTTTCTCCAGCAAAGTCTATGGGAAATCAATCCCACTTCCGTATGACCTCGTTTTGGTGTGTGCTTCTCAATCTTTAGGGGCGATTGCAGTGGTGTAGCGCATCACGAGCATCTCGCGAGGGTTTGTTTTTTTTGCCATTGCATTTTGTTTTTGTTTCTGTGTTAACTCTCTTCCTTTTCTACTGTTTTAGGAGTTGAATAAGAATATGAGAGTCTAATTTTTGTACTATTTATTTTTATACTTTTTGCACAGTAGCTTAAGTTTTAGCATGTGCAACTGTTGGTAGTCTTAAGTGTCATTAATCATACCGTTTTCATGGGAAATCGTTGGGCTTTCTTGTGAAATGCTTTTTCTAAATGACTATAATGATATCACACCATACTATAGTTTTTTTTACTAAGAAATAGACTTCTCGCACCATAAAATAATGGAAGAAGTTACATTCAAGATGGCGGCAGGCTGGTAACGAGGAAAACGTTGTTTTGGGACCAAATACTTTATACAAAATTAAATCAAAATGTTTTTTTTTTCTGTTGATTTCTGAGGGTGTACTTAGTTTTTATTATTCTAAGAAATAACTTTCTCCTTTCATTCAGAGACAAATAATACATGTTATATATTTATTCGCTGGCAACGTCATCGATCATTGGCAATCGATAATATTCTGTAGAAGAGAAAGGAAGAGAGCTCTGTCATAGTATCTTAGTCTACATAAGCAAATAACTCAGTCAAACGAAATTCATAAACAAACTAGTTCAAATTGTTTGTAATGATCATTTTATTTGCAAAATCAAAATTTAAATAAAAAAAAGAATGGGACATCAACTCACTTTGAAGTAAACTGCAAACTATTCGTGAAAATGTATCCGACAAACAATTCAGGAAGACGTTCAAGGCATAATTGATGATATCCATAATTGGCCGCGATGACTTTTGTTGCTTTTAATTCTGCATGATTCTCTTTTTTTTATCAACCATTATATACAGTGGAATCCTGATAAAGTCAATACCTCGGGACGGAAAAAATATGTTGACTTAAAGCAAAAGTTGACTCTAACCATTACAAAGATATATATAGAAATACAAATTGAGACTGCAAAACAGAGTTGACTTTAAGCAAGAGTTTCCCTTAAAGGTGTTGACTTTTAGTGGATTTCTCTGTACCTCTTGATTTTATAATATAGCTTCATAATTAGTGCTATAGAGTGTTTAAGTTTGAATGATGATTGTGTCATTGTTAAGGGCTTTGGGTTATTTTGCATGGGGAAGACACTATACAAATGCATTTCATTATTACACTATACATACAATCAAAACAAGGACTCCAATGGCTGTAGGCTCATTTTGAAAGGAAATAAACACTAACAAACAAAAATGCATGAACTACCGCAATAAAAATGTTGAAAACAACTGTGATCATTATATGAGTGAAAATGTTGGGCAACTACTGAGAAGTAGAGAAGAAATTTGAAGCAGCATAGACGTTGCTTTTCATACAAACGGTGATGGTTTGATTTGGTTCTTTGAATTTTAACGTCCCAGTCAACTTCAAGGTTATATCAGAGACTGCGCTGTGGGTAATTGAAAGTGTGCTGCCACATTGTGATGTAAGGAGCACTTGCGTACACCACACTCAGTCACATTATTCTGACACCGAGTTGACCAGACTTAACTCTAAGTCCATATTACAATACACTAGGCGGATCAGCTGCTAATACCCGCTTTAAAGTCCTTGGTTTGACTCGGCGACAGGGATTGAACCACGCACCTCCCGATCTCTGAGCGAGTGTCTTACCACTAGGGCACAGAGCTGGTTTCAAAGGCTGGTCGAGAGCACATATTGCTAGAAGTTAACAAGGTATTAGAAAAAAAAATAAAGAATGTCTTTATATAGCGCCTAATCCACCAACGCTCTAAGCGCTTTACATGTCTTCCCCTACAGGCCATTACCAACCGAATTACCTTCTGAACTCACAGAGGAGCAGCTAATAAAGCGCATCACTCCAGCACACTAACAAGATCTTTCACTGCCTTTAGTCGGGTACTCCTTTTCCGCGTGAGTGAGGCGAAGAAATGTGTGCCAATAGCCTTTCTCAAGGACTAAACGTCGACTTGCCGAAAGCAGGACTGGAACCCCTGACCTCTCGATCCGAAAGCCGAGCGTCTACCACTAGACCACCATACCACTAGAGAGGATCATATAACACCAAGCAAAACTGATGACTTAATTGTCAAGTAAAAATTAATAAATAAAATTAAAATATCAAGAAATAGTTTATCCGTTTCAATGTCTCGCATTCTACCCAAATGAGTTCTTAGTCACGAGGCCTAGATAATATTATAGGCTTTCAGACTTTAATGGGTGTTCAGGGGTCCATTTTTTAAATTTTAGATATTTATGCTAAAACGATTTTAAACAGTTTTTACACCTTTTTCATTCGTTTGAAATTGCGTGTTTTATGTGTTTAATTTTATATGGTATGGTTGCTAAGAACTAAGTATCTTTACAGTTGTCTAAACTTTAAATGCAACTTTATCTTCTTTCTGAAAAATCACAAATCCATAACCTCGAAAATTGTAAATGTCTACAACTTCACACAGAAGATTGATAGAAATGTCCAGTGTATTGTACGTAAAAGTAGATATAATAAGCTTTTAAATTATACCGTATCTTATTATTTTCCAATTTCATCTTAAGACTCATTTTGACTGGTTGCAAGACATATGAACCTAACTTATTTAGAATATTGCATGTCATTGCAAGTGAAATATCGCCCATTCCAATAAGTACAGCACGTTCAACGTCTAACGTTGGCATCATTATGAGTTGTTTTTTTATTTGGGTTCACATGACAGTTTATTTTCTCCTTGTGATCACCTCTTTGTGGTAAAGTTATGTCGAAATTAGCGTTCCTGGCTATAGGCAGTGCTTGAACTTTGTAGAATGTTAGTATTTGGGCGTCTAATAGGCAGCCGTGCTGTAATGCTCTGAAGTATGAATTGAATTTGCTTTGGTGTGTATTGGCCTGCTGGGGGAAATATGTAAAGTCTTGAGACTGCCTTCGGCGGTGGAAGACTATAATCCATTTTTTTATTATTATGTGTGTGTTACTCTGCGGCCCCAGAGAACCCGCAACAGACCGCACATACACTGACTCAAGTGCACCAGTAATAATAAGCACTCTTGTCATTATTTTCTGAAATCACTGTGGGAGAGCCGCAACAGACAGTTCTCACTCACTACTTTGTCTGTTTAGCATACGAAATTTTTCTAGGGGAAATAATTGTGTTGCGCGCGCATTAGAAGGTAGGAGAGGCTTTAAAAACAGACACATTCACAAAATGAACAAAGTAAAGGTCAGATTCGGAATTCGTACAAAAATTAACATGCAAATCGATATTAGGCACCATGATAAAAAAAACAAGTACTCTATTTATTTTTCGCTGTAAAAACTGGCAATAATGCCTGTCGGTTTAAAAAGAGACCTCTAAAAGGAAATTAAAGAGGCAAGAAGTCAAAATTTCTTGACCTAGCAATGTCAAGAAATGTTTTTTGGGACATCTAGGGCTAGGCTAAATATCAGCTATGTAGGCCTCTACCAGAAGTATTCATACTATAAACTGTAACTTTGCTCGCCACTGGCTTTTTTAAACAACTGCATTGATATGAAATAGACTATTTATGGATTTAAACTGCGTGCAATTGAAATCATCAGATCAAGTCCATCTTTGTCTGATAAAACTCATCCTGAGAAGGTCTCGCATTCTGTCCAAATGAGTCGTAAGTCGAAAGGCCTAGTTTTTAAATAGGCCTGTAGGTTTTCAAAGTTTAGTGGGTGGTCAGAAGTCAATTTTTTTTAAAATTTCAGATATTGACGGTAAAACCATTTTCACACGGTTTCTCACCTGATTCAGGTTGCATATCGTTTTTTCACAAGTTTAATTTTAATTAATTAGTATGGTTGCTCAGGCCTCTCTACACCTGTATAGTTGTTTACACTTAAATGCAATTTTCTCCCCTTTTTGAATTAACACAAAACCTAACCCTGGAGGCTTCACATGGCTAAAACTTCACACAGAAGCATGATAGAGCTTTTCTGGTAGTTGTGTTTGAAAGTAGAGAAAATATGCTTTTCTGTGATATCAATATCTTACTACCTTCTAATTTCGACTTCTGACTCATTTAGACTGGTTTCAAGATATTCAACAGCAATGGGAGAATGCGGTATTCGAGATCAGCGACACTGATAAGAATTTTATTTTCTAACAAATCTTTGCAAAATTTATTGATGAAGTGATACCCGATAGTTACATGTGTAAAAACAAAGAACATATTTATGTTAGTCTATTAACTTTGGTAAAAAAAATTGTTAGAAAACCATTTG
>BMAT01007889.1:92584-103148 GCA_019649035.1 Elysia marginata | reverse complement strand
ATCATCGTGCACCGAATCTGAAATGGTAGATTGATCCCTCGTAAGGATCTTATTGTGCTATTCTTTTTTTTTTCAAAACAAAGAAAAGCTTTGACCTGAGCAACAATAAGTCTTGTGTATCTTTACAAAGTAAGTGTTTTTTTATTACTTTTTCTCATTTTTTGTTGTTTCTGTCAATTCGATTCAAGTTTTCATGATTTTTACATGTGACTACTGTTGCTTATTAAGTCATATTTTGTCCTCTCCGCACCTTCTTAGTTTGCGATTGGGCCCTCATTTTACCTCAAATAGCCCTCAAAAAGCCCTCTTGAGCAATCGCTGAATATCAGTGGCAACCCTGGTTTTTTAACTTCTTTTTTTTTTGTTTTTGCAGACAGCAAACATGTTGAAGTAAAAAAACATGGAGGAGCAAGTGGTCAGTAAGGGAAAATTTACACCACTATATTACCCAACTAAAATATAAATAATATGAAATGGGTGGGAAGTTAGGGTCGACACCCCACACCGACCGCTATTACTTCCTGCTTTACGACATTCGTTTTATTTTTGTTGCCCGTTGTGGACTCATCTTCGTTGGGTTCATCTCAAGCGTTATCTGGTCGGTAAGGGACGGAGTGACTCTAGTATCTTTGAATTCTTTTCCATTACAGCTTTTTAAAATTAATAATAATAATAATAATAATAATGCTTTATTCATCTTTTGTAAGAAATTTGTTTTACAGACATCATAATTAAAATTTTAAATTACAAAAAAAAAAGTGAAGGAATTAAAAGTGTTGAAATAACAACAAATGGACATATTCAACTTCAAAATATGGTCATTAGCAATATTGAATTTATAGGCCTACTGTTAACAAACCTCTCATCCTTTCATTCAAACTCTTACTCTTCTTCATCTCTTTATCAACTTCCTCTCTGCTCCATGCATCATATGTGATTATCAAAATTAAATTTTTTTCCAAAAATTGTATAAGGTTTTCAATTATGATAAAGGAAAATGATTCAGTGCCATCCATAAGAAAACTAATTCTTTTCAAGCTATCCTTATTCCACTTTCTGTTGTCATAGTATGAAAACAAGTGCTCTCATGAGTTGGCATAAGCAAATTGCATTGCTGCTTTTTAAATTCAAATTTAAATAAAAACAAGATAAATTAAAAAAAAAACAAAAACATTTGTATAGAATGACAAACCTGAAAAAGCCAGTAAATTTTTAATGTTGCAGCCTCTGATTTTTATGTCATAAATTTATGACTTGTTTATTTTACTCAAACTTCAAAGGTTAGTAGTTCAAAACTTTAAAAATTTGTTATGTGTTTCTTGTAAATAAAGTTCAGTTAAACTAAGGTCTGTGAACAAAGCAATTAAGCATTGAGAAAATTATCCAATTTTAGTTCTTTCAATAATCTGGAAGGTAATGTGATCAGTAGTAACAATATTGTGCAGTGTATACTAATGACACAATTTTTGGAAAATTTGAAGTTTGTTTTTGTGAGGGTTTGAAATATCCTCACTGGACTGTAGACTGTACTAGAGTGAATTATTTACCTAATATTAATGAAATATTTACTGATTTTTATTTAAAATGTGTTCTCTTAGGCCAGGGCAAATAGTCCCCCTTCTATGCCGCTTCTCGGAACTGCCTGCACACCTTGAACATCATGGTGTTGCTCCAGGCTCAGTGGATGGATTCCTGTTTGACCTTGGCGCCTCTTCCATGCAGTTTGATTCTTCCCAACGAGGTTTCTCACTCAGTAAAGATGGTCCTCTTGACATGAGAATGGATGGCAAAAGGTGAGTATTTAGAAAATTCACAGCATAGTTCTTGGCAAGTTGGTTGGTTGTTTGAATTTTAATGTTCCAGTCAACTTCAGAGATGACGCTGTGGATAATTGAAAGCGTGCTACCACACTGTGAGACCGGCTCTCTGGACTAGCGGTAAAGACACTCGCTCAGAGATTGGGAGGTACGGGTTCGATCCCCGGCCGAGTCAAACCAAGGGCTTTAAAATTGGTATTAGCAGCTGATCCGCCTGGTGTCTGGCATTATGGATTTAGGGTCTGTCGCTATAGATATAGTGTTAAGTCTGGTCGGCCCGATGTCAGGATAATGTGACTGGGTGTGGTGTATGCAGCGCTCCGTACATCACAGTGTGGCAGCACGCTTTCAGTTGTCCCAAGCGCACACAACACCCAGTCACTTTATTCTGAGACCGGGCCGACCAGACTTAAACTAAATCCATAATGCCAGACACTAGGCGGATCAGCTGCTAATACCAATTTTAAAGTCCTTGGTATGACTTGGCTGAGGATTGAATCACACACCTCCCGATCTCTGGGCCACAGCAAGTATTAAGACTGAATTTTGTATTGCAAAATCTTGTTATATATCACAGATTCCATTGAGGGAGGGACTTGTTTCAAGTTTATCAACTTTCCTGGTGCATAGGAGGGTGACACGAACTGGCCAAACTTTTTCTTAATTTAAAGACAGAACCCTTAGAATCTTTCTCTGTTAATATATTTATATATACTGCAATTCATTGCCCATTTTGTGCTCATTCCTAGGTCACCAGAATCTGTAACGGCTGCTGATGTGGTTAACAATCTGGATCCAGCTGACCTAGCAAATATTCTGAAAAAATATGGTGAGGAGAAAATGGCACGACCAATCGCCCAAGCTGTTGTTGACGCTCGCTATGCTTTTGGGAACTTCACCAGAACCAAACAGCTGGCGGAAGTTGTTTCATCTGTGTTTGCAAGGTGATTCTCCTCACAAGAAGTCTATGGTTATTTATTGTGGTCTCCTTGTCTAGCAAGGTAGATAAGATGAACATTAAAAGTTTAAGATTGTCACGGGCTGTAGCGCGTGTTGCTATAGTCGATCAGTACTGTATTTAATGTGCACTTCAAAATTTTAAAGTCACTGCCTGTCTTTGTCCTACAAAGTTATGGCAAGCGGTAAAGAAAAGTAGAATGAGTCAAGATATCGGGGAAATTTATATTACTGGCACTATATGTCTGTTCCCATTTGTCGTTTCAGGCAAAATGAGTTTTCGGAGGCCTATATGTCCTGTAGTATCCTAAATAATGTATACCTTTAAGTTAAAAACTAAGCCACTAGAATGTCATGTTATGAGAGTATTGAAAATTCATTTTTAGTCACAAAATATTTTGTACTAAGACACTTGGTGTATGGCTATATAATTTTTTTTTAAAAATTGTTGAGAAAAAAAGATGCTAAATTGCTGTTTTTCTTTTATTTTTCTCAGTGGAGCTTTCCGTCATGACAAGATGCATCGACAGGCGCATGTGGCAACAAAGACTTTTCAGGCTCTACGGATCTTTGTCAATGATGAACTGAATGAGCTGCACGCAGGCCTTCTTGTGGCTGCCCACTACCTGCGACCTGGCTCTGGTGTCTGTGCTGCTCTTGCCTTCCACTCGCTTGAGGATCGCATTATCAAGCGGCATTTTCACGGCCTGGATATGGATGCCCCAGGTTCCCAAGCTGTAAAGGATCATTTCCGAAATGCTCGTGTCAGCTTTGATGTTACAGAAGTACAGAAACAGGTACATTAGAACTTGTTGTCTTTACTACGCTCCAGGCTAGTCTATTTCACCCATCCTCAGTCCTCTGATCTGATCTCTATGTATTGCTAATGTCGATTATTGGCCAGGTTGCCTCTTAGCTCTCTGGTAGTTATTCTTAAGCCTAACCCATTAAAAAACCTCAAAAGTCCTGTTTTGGGATATAATATAATAAGAAATAATTTCTGCGCTTTACTTAAAAATAAAAACTGGAAGCGCTTTACATCTTGTTTAAAATCATGATTACATATTACGCTTAAAAAAGGATAAAAAATCTAACGGAAAGCACATTAGGCTGTCGTCAGTCTTTTCAAAATATACACTTGGAGGAATTTGCAAATTGTACTTATCTCTTCTTTGACCTCCTTTTATTTTTTTTTTTTACCAGAAATTTATTTATACCAAAAACACTTTCTTTACAAGCATACTTAAAAAATCCACACATTGCTGATCCGCCTAGTGTTTGTCATTATGGATTTAGTGTTCAGTCTGGTCGGCTCGTTGTCAGGATAATTTGACTGGGTGTGGTGTACGCAAGTGCTCCTTACATCACAGTGTGGCAGCACGCTTTCAATTGTCCCCAGCGTTGTCTCTGATGTAACCTCAAAGTTGACTTGGACGTTAAAAAATCAAACCATCTTGATTTGAGCGAAAAATATAGAGATTTGTTGATAAGTACTCACTATAGTGTGGCGGGCCTGTACTGCGGGGGCCTTGATGATGGTACATAATATTTTTGACAATTTTTTTTACTATTAGAACTATTATTCCTAAGCTTCCAAGGTCTTTCTTTCAGGCCTCTCTTTCTCACTCTCTCCCTCTCATGGATTTCTTTTTTTGGAAATTTACACGTTGTGGTATTACTGTGGACTTCATAAAATTACTCCTGGTGAAACCTAATATTACTGTGAAGCTGAATATAGGTTGGTAGGTCTGTATATCATGTTTTTGAACTAATTTTAGCTTTTCGAGCTTTTGTATGGTTGAGAACATCATCATGTTTATATAATATCTATTTCATAAACCTCAAAAAAAAATAAAAACAAAACAAAATGATAGCTTCTTAACAATTTCACTTTTTCTAAACAAAACAAAACTTGCCGAGTAGAAAGGATCTTACAATAATTGTTGTCTTGGTGCTTTAAAGGGGAAGAAGATTCCAACAAGAAACATAATGTAGAGGTACATGAGCAATAATCTTGTTATTTCCAAAATAAACTTTTAAAAGTAATTTTTATACATTATATTAATCCCTTTTGAGAAATTTGTTAGTTACTCAGCGTAATGCCCCAGCAGACCAGTACATTTGAAGCCTGTAGCTGGGTACCCATTTTACAGATGGGTGGACTGTAAATTGCTTTCCCAAGGCAATTGCAACATGGCATGGTCGGGAATTGAACCCGCGACAACCAGATCTTGAGTCTGACGCGCTAACCACTCCACTGCAGAGCAACGACAATGCGAGAAACTCAGGTTTTTTTTAATTTCTTATTTTTCTATTCAGTTTCTTGAAGGCAAGCGCTGGCAACCCCTGTCGAAAAAGGTGACAGGTCCTACAGAGGAGGAGTGTTTGACTAACCCAAGAGCCCGGTCTGCCAAGTTGAGGGCTGCACTTAGGCTAGACAATGGTGAGGACTGATGCAACACAGCGGACAGTTTTTGCTTGCTTGGGTATTCTTAGACTCAACACGTTGCTGTCGTTTGTGTTTGGCCTGGTGAAGAAAACTGATAAGTTGTGTGTGCCATGTAAGGATACCCTGTCTGTTAAACAATCTGGCCGTGAGAACAAATGACTGTGCAATAAAACTAAATAAGGAAGCACAAGTGACTAATAAGGAAACAATCGGTGTGGGCAAGAGAATCAAACACATTTTGCAGTTTTCTTAAATTTTTATCCCCTCACTATTTGCAAAACAATTTTTGGATACTGCCAGCTTGAAGCTGTTCCTTTTTATTATTCAATTTGCCATATATGCAGGGGTCTTTTTGGCTAACATGTTGTATGCTGTGCACAGGTGATTTATTTTCTTTTTCCCATATTTTGATTAGTGTGTCTTTCCTTGTCTCTCTTTTTGATTTGTGCATGTGCTTCTGGGCGATACTGGTATTGATTCTGCGCACTGGCGGTTTCCACTGCCCTTAAAAAGGCTGACATTTTTGGTAATTCAGGGCGGAGCGGTGTCCAAATTTTGAACTGGCGAAGCCATGGCCAAACTTCTTGGCTGTTAATTCATGCAATGGATTATTCCAGCTCTGATGCATGAAAATAAATGCATTGAATCCAGCGTCACTTTCAAACTCAAAACAATATAAACCAATTAACAAATTATTCAATTTTCTCTTCAAAGTGTTTTTCTCCTTCTTGACATTGGCAGGTTTACATTTTTGGCAAAACCATTTACCTTTGGGCATGCGAGTCAGCCCAGAACATGCAAAATGAAACCACTTTATAGTGCAGTCTGGGTCATCACGTTTAATCATAGGGTCTTTGGCTTCTTTTCCACACAAGCAGACAATAGTAATGCTGTTTTTGCTGGTGTTATAATCATGCAAAGTTCTAATTTTAATTAACTTGTCATTTGGATATTCTAACTTTATATCATTCACTTTGCAAAAGCTCATCAAACATTTATACCTCCACTTACTCATGAATCTTCTAGCCCACAGCCCACTTAACATATTTTCTTCAGACCAGTACTGACTAAAACGAGGAACTTTCACCCATGACATATACATCAGCTGACCAATAAATCTATCAAACTCCTCCACATCCACTTCTGTCCATCTTGTATACAAACTCTTTCGATGCTCACCCACACTCTCAGCATAACTCATTCGTCCGGTCACACATCTGTTGAACAATATGAACAATAAGAAACAGGCAGGAGAAATCAACTGGCCTCAGGTACTTCTGCAAATCCTGTCTGGTCTGGCAGTCAGGTAAATTCAGGCCCGGTCTCCTCTCATGTAAAAAACCGGGGGACTGGAGTTTTGGGACCACCATCAATCGCCGCACCTCGGTTTGGACTTGGCCCAGGTCCATCACTGAATGGATAGAAAGAAAAAAAAAGAAACAGGCCTTAATAAGTTTGTGAGCTTTTAAATTCATATTTATTTTTAAAAAGAGAATGAATCTGTTTACTCAACTTAAAAAATTCAGTTCACTGTTTTCCTCTCTTTGTCCTTATGTAGATTTGACTTGCTTAGAAAAGTTAGTTCTACACTCATATTAACAGTTCGTGAAATTAAGGCCTAAATCTATTCTCATAATATGAAAATATGCTGTCCAGATGTCTAAGACTAAACTAAACAAATTTACCCTGAGAACCTAGATCCAGGTACACACCTTTGTTGGGAGTTTTCAGGTTCAGGCTGACTTGAACCTTGGGGGTGTGCTTCGTACTGTAGTAGGTCTAGCTCCTCATCACTTTCAGGGACCCAATCTGACACAGTATCAGAGTCGCTTAGATCTAGCATGTGGGCGTTTTTTAAATGTACTAAAGCTCATTTTTTTAATCAATTTTCAAAATTGCTATTTTTGTAAAATGGAAAAAATCACATTTTCTCTAAAATTTTTGTAATTACTAGGAAACTAAATAAGATATTTGAAATTGTCCATGTCATTGTATTTACCACACTGAAAGGCAACCACACACCATATTTTAGGACAATCGGGCGATAAACAAAGGAGAAGATAGATTTTTTAGGCAAAAAAATCATATTTTGAGAAAAACGTGATTAAAAAAAAATTTTCTAACCGATGATTGTTCATCTCAGAACATGTCAGCCTGATACGCTGGGCCTCCCTCCGCGGCTTCTTTTTCCTTTCTGGCCTTTTCAATTGCTGCTGCTCTAATCTTTTTCCTCTTTTTTTATTTTCACCTTGCTCGTTGGAGGCTTTGGTCAAGTCTTTTTCTTCGTCGGATCTGTCTGAGACGATGTCCATGCTCACCAGCTTCAGAGCCAAGAGTCTGTTTTATCATTGATATAGCAGGTGGGCCTCTGTTGAATTCAGCTGCTGCTGATAACAGCGCGAATCTGACCCTGTTTATTAAATGAAAGTTCTTTTTTTAACACCTTAACCACACAAAATGATGAAAACTTTCGTTTGGATTCTGTGTAGCCTTCCTTTCACACCTTTTGAGAAGGTCCCCAGATGTGAGTCTTTCATGGATGGACTGCAAGTGCTCCCTCAGAAGTGTGTTATCAAGGGGTGTGTGCACTCGCTTTTTGTGCCGTGATGGATAAAGATGTTGCCCCATTGATTGCTTATAGAAGCACCAGGACTCTAGACCAGTGGGGCAGAATTGGTGCTGTGGATAATCATCAGTAGAATACCCATGGTGAATGCTGGCTAAGATGGCTCGCCTCATCTCTTCAGCGGTTTTATTGTCCCAGTCCTACCCAAATGAGCCTTAGTCTCTAAATATGGTCTAATCCTTTGGATGAATCACACCTTTATATTGTCTAGAATAGATCTGCTAGCCTTTCTTAATCATGCATCATTTAACTTTTAAAAGTTCTTCTAGGACTGCAGAATAGCCACTTCCATCACGTATCAAGCATCAAGCGTCTAGATCTAGATCTAGACTAGTAGTATGCCTAGATAAAAAGCAATATGGTGCTCTGATTTTATTGAAGAATATTTATCTCCATTTGATCTAGACTAGATGGAGGCCTACAATACTGAAACGGGCTGAAACTACCTCTAGATCTAGTATCTAATCTATCCTTACTGCCTGACACCTTGATCTGAGATGAGCTATGGACGAAGATCCCGATCTTGATCTAGTCCAGCAGACCTGGTGAAACACAAGAACTAAATAAATAGATAGCATAATCTGTCTCTGGATACTAATGTATTAGTATTTAGATATATCTATAGCGAGTTGTTTTTCAGCTCACCTGTAAAATTTTGATACTCAAAGCAGGACTCCTCAAAATGTTCAGAACAAACGACCATGTTTGTTGTGGGCTCGAAATCTTGCCTCTTCAGTCGGATCTTCCATGCTTTGACATAGTCCTTGCCCCATCTGAATGGGAAAGCATAAAAGCTAACTTTTCCTTTCAAATCCTTGTTATTATCTCCGTTGTTGCAGTCATAGGCTGCACAAATTTTTCCACCGCCAGGCATGATAAATCTCGAAGTATGACGCTTGTAAACTCGAAATTACTAACACTAACAGTAGAACCAGAGCACTAAACAGTGGAGGGCTGGAGGCTTGGCAGGACATGACGTGACCCAAACATCCGGTGAACCAAGGCAATTGCTCTCGCGTAGCATATCTGGAGGTTTCGAATGGCCTCTGCTGTGAGACGATCATTTTCCCCTTCTTGACATTGACAGGTTTACATTTTTTGCAAAACCATTTACCTCTGGGCATGCAAGTCAGCCCAGTACATGTAAACTGAAACCACTTTATAGTGCAATCTGGGTCATCACGTTTGATCATAGGGTCTTCGTCTTCTTTTCCACACAAGCAGACAATAGTACTGCTGTTTTTGCTGGTGTCAGGAATCATGCTTTCTCTAGATACTGAACCTTTGGTGAAATATTTACCTAAAAGCTCTGGTTTACAACTTGTGCAAAATAATCATGAATTTTGGGAAGGTTTTTTTCAATGAATTTTCCTTCTAAGTGAATGCGTTGCAAAAACAAAGATTTTGGTGTCCAAACAATGAAATCACAATATTGTGTTTTAGAAATAAACATCTGCCACTGGATTTGGTAAAAATACTTATGATTAGGATCCAGGAAATATTGGTCACCTTTTTTTTTTGCATCCAGGCTTTTTGTCATTCCATTGAACATATAGGGAGATCCTCATCTCTTTCCCACCTCGTATCCCCTCTTTTAGCTTATCTTGCCCCAATTTTGAACTTATAGGAAACCCTTTTCTATTCACTATCATAGTTTCACAGGCCCTGATTCCCATTGAAACTAAATCCTTCATCAATTGCACTCCGGTATAAAAATTATCAACAAATAAGTGGTAGCCGTTGTTAGTTAACGTTTTAACAAGATTCATCTTGACACCATAAGCAAGACCAAATTTAGAAGACTCATTTGTTTTTCCCACATAAACATCAAAAGTATAGGTGTATCCAGTTTTAGAATCAGCTAGTACCAATTTCATTCCCCACTTAGTTGGTTTATCTCGAATGTATTGTCTAAACCCATATCTCCCCTTATTTTTAACCATCATTTCACCTATAGAAATATTTTGGTAAGGTTGAAACTATTTCATACACTTTCTACGAATATAATCACGAAAAGTTCTAATTTTAGTTAACTTGTCATTTGCATTTTCTAACTATACCTCCACACACTCATGAATCTTCTAGCCCACAGCCCACTTAACATATTTTCTTCAGACCAGTACTGACTAAAACTGAGGAACTTTCACCCATGACATATACATCAGCAGACCAATAAATCTATAAAACTCCTCCACATCCACTTTCGTCCACCTTGTATACAAACACTTTTGATGCTCACCCACACTCTCAGCATACTCATTCGTCCAGTCACACATCTGTTGAACAATATGAATACTACAGGCAGGATAAATCAACTGGCCTCAGGTACTTCTGCAAATCCTGTCTGGTCTGGCAGTCAGGTAAATTCAGGCCCGGTCTCCTCTCGGGTAAAAAACCGGGGGACTGGAGTTTTGGGACCACCATCAATAGCGGCACCTCGGTTTGGACTTGGCCCAGGTACATCACTGAATGGATAGAAAAAAAAAGGAACAAAAATCTATTAGAAACAGGCCTTAATAAGTTTGTGAGCTTTTAAATTCATATTTATTTTTAAAAAGAGAATGAATCTGTTCACTCAACTTAAAAAATTTAGTTCACTGTTTTCCTCTCTTTGTCCTTGTGAAGATTTGACTTGCTTAGAAAAGTTAGTTCTACACTCATATTAAAAGTTAGTGAAATTAAGGCCTAAATCTATTCTCATAATATGAAAATATG
>BMAT01007884.1:28289-40011 GCA_019649035.1 Elysia marginata | reverse complement strand
AGAAAAAACAAGTTGCATGGGATTTTTCAAAAAGTCGTCAAAAAAACTTAGTATTGATTTTGTTTTAGTTTGATTGAGATTTTCATTTCAATCATTTAAAAAAAATTTTTGTTCAAATGTTGTTTTCGTTAAATGCATATCTAGCACCAGTCTTTCAATGAGTTGTTTAGAGACGGCCTTGTTGTTTTAATTTGTTCCCACAAGCTTTTACTTACAGCAACTTGTTATGATTCTCACTGGTTGCTTTTCCACAATACACAAAATTGCTGCTGCCACCGCCACTGTTAGATAGTTTGCTGCGTTGATTTTCTCATTCATATATGCTGAATATGTATTAATTTGTTGATTCCCTATTTATGTATATTGAATATGTAGTAGTGGCTGAGACAGTTATGCTTTTATTGACTTCTCATTCATTAGATGTAAGACTGTTTATATAATGGTGGTTGATATTTTTTTTATAATGTCAATGTGAAAGTCTTGATGTTGGCCCAGTCACAATGATCCAGATTTTTTTTTTCAATTTCTAAATAATCAACGAAATTCCTCACGACAGTTTTTTATTGGGTTTTTTGTGCAAGGGGGAGGGGGGGTAGAGGGAGTGGAGGCTTTGCCTGAAAATAATGCAAGACTTCGTAATGTCTCAAGCTCAAAAGAGACATAGACAGAAAGAGAGAAACAATTTGGTTAATTCCAGTTAACGACAAATTATTTTTATTGGCTCCACAACTGCCAGTTTTTTGTCTCTGCTGTGACACAAGGCTTAGCTTGGTTTGATTTCATTTTGCTTAAACTTCAATCATAAATAGTTAGACAGCACCTCAGAATCTTAAATTATTTAGCATAATTTCTGAATGTATTTTGTGTTTTTTGACAAAGCGTGGTAATAAAAGTAATATTGCAAATTTAAATTTAAGGAAAAATCACAAATTAAAAATACAATTCTATCTTTTACCCTCTCACTTTTTCAATTCATTCAAAAATTCAAACATGTATTTTGATTAGCTTGATATTCCTCCCTTGTGGAGACTCAATAATCAGCGAAGGCAGCTATTGTGCAATCAAAAATGATGATTAGATTTTAGGTTGTAGTATTATTCATTCAGTTTTTCTTTTGTATTAGCTATATCAAGTAATCTATTCACTAACCTTTTTTTTTTAGTATCAACCAAAGAATATTACTTCTTCAATAATTATGTTTGTATTTTCTTGCGCTTCCCTTACACACACAAACACACAAACAGCCCTGCTGGAGAAACAAGAGAAAGAGGATATTCCCATGGACCCGCTTCAGCGTACCGGGCGTCTGTTTGGGGGCGTCATCAACGACATTCGGCGGCGGTACCCGTGGTACGCCAGCGACATCAGAGACGCTTTCAACGGCCAGTGTATCAAGACACTCTTCTTTATCTTCTTCACTTGTCTCGCGCCGTGCATTGCGTTCGGAGGCTTGTTGAGTGAGTAGTAGCGTTACGCTAGCGTAAAGTTATGTTTTGCTCCCTCCCCCTCTCCTCTCTCTGGCTCTCCCCCTCTCTCTCTCTGGCTCTCCCCCTCTCTCTCTCTATCTCTCTCTCTCTCTTTCTTTCTCTCTCTCTCTGACTTTTCCATCCCCCTTTTTTTCTTGTCTTTTTAACTTCAACCTTATAGTAAATTCCAATTAAAGGCTTTTTGTCAAGACGTGTCAGAGATAAAAATTACTTGGGATTTTTTTTTTCAAATCAAGACTTCAAATGCTTTCAAGAAGTGAAATTTTTAGGAATAATAGGAAATATTGCTATATGATTTAAGAAAAATAACTCTCTAAATGATTTGAGAACATTGAATGTATTGATCTTCAAAATCATGAGAACAACGTAATAAAGCCAAGGAGGAAACAGAAACTTAACCCTTAGAAAACTTCAAATTTTTAGGATTTTTAATTATCAGACTTTGATTATAGAGATCTCCAATGTAGACGTTAAAGCTGAGCTTCCACCTGAGCGTAAAGTCGAGCCTTCATTATAGTGGTAAAGTCGAGCTAACTGTACACATTTTATCTTCTCACTGGGCAGGTGAGAAAACAGACAAGATGATCGGAATAGGGGAGACAATGCTGGGTACCTCCCTGTTTGGTATGATCTTCAGCGTGTTCTCGGGACAGCCTTTGCTTGTCATCGGTTCCACCGGCCCCGTCTTGCTTTTCGAAGAGTCGCTGTATAGGGTGAGATTCCCTGCTTATCACTAGCAGATCTTCTGTGTATACTCTTAGCATGCAATAATAATCACATATTGTAGAAGCCGAAAAGGTATGATCAAGTTCTAACAAACTTTAGAACACCATGTTAACATTTCTTCAATGGTCTCCTTAGTGAATATAAGGAACAACTTTGCAGACTTTCAAATTATGCACATAAATTTTTTAAATCGAAAATTTGACAGAGAGAGTGCCTGAAAATGCACGTTTTTTAAAAATCAGCCGTTGCTTTAAGACTCATGCACACATGAACATTGGAAATAAAAACGAAAACGGGTGGCACTATTAGTTGCTGGGATAAAAGATAGCGTTAGGTAAATACCTCTTAATTATTAATGGAATGTGCTTTACATCAATCAATGTGGGAGAAAATGACACACCTTAATATTGCCATTTGGCAGAGAGGAAAACCAATCGAGAAAATTTGCATTTCAAACTTGAGATAAAAAAGAATGTGTGTATAATCTGCAGTGTGGAGATATAAGCCAGTTTTACATGACATCAATCCCTTATGTGTGACTTTGGAATGGCTCGTTTTGGAGTCTTCTGTACCGGATATGTGTCTTGTTAAGTAAGCGTGCTATACACCGTAGAACCCCAAGTTCTGGGAAAACTGTGTTGAAGGTACATAATTGGGGATGGATTGAAGTAGGCTAAAAGTGAAAAATGGCCACATATAAAAAACGCTTGCCTTTGTATGATTATTTGGGTTTCTTTATGAATCAATTCTACTTGCGCAGTTGCTGTATCCACCATGCCTTCTCAACTTGTGTGTTCTACCTTATTCCCCTGCTCTACTTCTGACCACCCACCAGTTCTGCGAGTCGAACGGGCTGGAGTTCCTTGTGTTTCGGTTCTGGATCGGGCTGTGGGTGTGTGCCATCACGACGCTAGCGGTGGCGCTTGAGGGAAGCTTCCTTGTACGCTATGTGACCCGGTTCACGGAGGAAATCTTTGCCATCCTCATCTCTCTCATCTTCATCTACGAGGTGGTCAAGAAACTCATGCACGTAAGTTTGTCTTGTGAGGTCTTTGCATGATCTGTTCAGGGGGTTGATTTATTATTATTATTATTATTATTATTATTATTATCAGTACTGGTATGTACATTGTTATTATCGTGGTTACTATTAATGTTTTTCTCCTTGTTTTATTACTATAATTGTTGTCGCTGATTATGATTTTGTTTGTGATTATTAGTATTGTTGTTCTTCTTATTATGTTCTTATTTTTGTTATCATTATTATTATGCTATTATTCTATTGATGTTCTTGTCACTCTTATCATTATGTCTGGGTCACCTTAGGAGATTTTGGAAAGAACATGTTTAAGGCAGTAATTGCCTGAACCAAGTCCATCAATAAAGCCCAAGAGAGGAAAATTCATAGTGGTTGATACTCTATTGTATTTTTTTGTATGTGTGTGATTGCTGCTCAGATCTTCGAGGATCACCCTCTGATGCCAGACTACTGCGTTGCGGATCATCACTCCAACGACTCCTCCAACTCGACCTCAACCACCACAGGGTCGCTGCCCTCTGACCTCATTCTCCACCTCCAGAGTAACGGGACTGACGACGAGAGCCTGTCCAATCACGTCGGAGATAGCATGTTTGGGAACGGGCCCGCCTACCACATGACGAGTGAGAAGCCGTACAAGAAGAACCAGCCCAACACAGCGCTTCTCTCCCTTATCTTGATCCTCGGCACTTTTCTCATTGCCTACTTCCTGCGGGTTTTCCGTAATAGCAAGTTCCTCGGCAGAGGGGTGAGTTTAAAACAGGGGGGGAGGGGACAGACAGACAGACAGACAGACCAACCTACATGTAGACAAAGCTGACAGAAACAGAGGTGTTTTATAGAGTTGAACAGATATGCTTAGAGAGAGCGAGAGATAGCTATATAGAGGCTATAAATATGCCAGGGTAGATAGAGAAAGAGAGAGAAAGATGTCAAAAAAGAGGTAATGGAGAGAGCCAGGCAGACTGACAATTATGAAGAGATGCTCAGGTATAACACTGAAATAGAGTGAGATAAAAAGTGATCTTTTTTCCACCATGGTTATCTCTCTTTGCATTTTGTCTAGGCTTATTTTCAATTCTCTAAGCTGCCGTAGCAAGGCTGGTTGCTCTCCACCCAATACCTTTTCAAATGAATTTTTTTGTTACTATGATTATCTCCTTCTGACAGGTTCGTCGAGCGTTGGGAGATTTTGGTGTACTTATCTCCCTTGGGTGTATGGTGGTGCTCAGCCTGGTCATGAACAAGACTTACGTCCAGGTATGTACGCAATATTCACGCTTTAGCAGAAGGTAACCTTCTGAATGATGGTTTTGAAATCACATCTGGACACTTAATAAGCTAGCTAGATCTCTTGCTATTTGGAGCGAAAGTTAAGGCATTGAGGAGAGCAATGGCAGAACACCTCACTCTGCAGTAGGCAAAAAAAGGTTAGGAGCCTACATCATGTGTCGAGGATGGGAAACTTTTTCTTACTGTTTATTCTCACTACATAATTCTAGTCACTTCGATTAATACCGTTCATTCACTTAAAATCTTCTATGATTCACGGGATCAGTAACTTGAACTGCACTGTTTGTTTACTCAGTGATAAATTAGAGCACTCTGAGACAAAATGGTGTACGTGACGAGAGTTGTAGATATATGCCTGATGTTGAACTTGTCCAGTGTAACATTAGGTCTGGAGTCGACTTTGGGGTCACGGGTGGACACCGGTATATATCCAACAAACAGACCCAGACACACATACAATTTTTGTTTTAGTTTAGCTGTGCTTTGTCATCTATGGTGCGTGAATGATGCTTTGAGCTTTAAACGGCTATTTGACTACAGGGCTCTGTAAACTTATATTTATTATAATTGATCTAATATTATCACACACTAGAAATTTAATTAATACTTTTCATGTATGTATATTTATTATAAGTAACCGGCTACTCACATAGTATTTAGACTAATGAAGGAAAAATTTGGGGCTTTAATTAAGCAGGACACAGAAAAAATATCTCTGTAAATTCGGAAATGCATTTCATATATCAAAGAACGTTTTGAATTTTCATCTGGTTTTTGTGTGCCTCTGTAAAGGGCAATAAAAATGTATCTTATCTTCTGCCTCTGACCTCAGAAACTGGACATCACAGACCCGCTGACCCCTACGTCACCAAACCGTGGGTGGTTCATCAACCCTTTGGGTTCTGAGAGGAAAATGCCAGTTTGGATGCCATTCGGTGCTATCCTGCCAGCAGCTCTCATCTTCATTCTGCTCTTTATGGAAACTCAGATCACAGAGTAAGGCAGTTTGGGGGAGGGGGGGTGTTTTTGTTTTGTTGTTTTGCTTTCTTGATGTTGTAGGCCTAGGAATGAGAAATCTCAAATTTTTCCATCTTTTTCCTACCAAGAGTATTTCTTTTTTTTAACAGTTGGAAATTTTCAAATTATGTGCAAAAACTACATTTATTTACCATTCTTTGGTTTATCATCAAAACAAGAAAAACTATGGACCTGAAAATGGCCCTTACCTTCAAGAAATGAAAGAAAACTTGACTGGCAGAGCGTAAGGCTAAAACTCGAGAAAACATGACAGTTGAGGAAAAGTGGCGCCCAAAACGGAGGCTAGATCCAGGCCCTAATCCAGACTCTAGATCAAGACATCTTTTATGTCTAGCTCTAAATCTAGATCTTATATGAATAGATTTCTACATGTAAGTCAAATTGTTAGACATTTAATCTAGATCTTTTTTTAACCTAAATTCTACAGAATTCAACAAACTTAGTCGAGAATCAGGAGAAACTATAACTTATTTATGTCTGTTCTTCTACCAAACATTTATTTTTTCAAAGTGTGTAAAATGCGTCCTGAAAAGTTAAATGTAGATGCTTTGAAGAACTTCTTTCTGTGACATTTGTTTTATATGAGGTGCAAAGCTTGGCTTATCTTCCCTCTTTTTTTGTAGTTAGAGTGTGACCATAACATATAGGAGAAAAAATAGAGAGTGTTTTTTGTACAGTACCTTAACCATTAACATGCTCTAAGCCCTTTCTATTGGTTTCTAGACAAGCCATTACCAACAAAACTATCTTCTAATCTCACAGAGGAACAGTGGTAAAAAGCTGTGTAAAGAGTCTCTTTCCTAAAGTCTAAATGCCAACCTGCTAGGCAGGGCTTGAACCATATGCCCTTCTGTCCAAGTTCCAAATATCTATTAACAGACCACAAAGCCGAGCAAATAAATAGGCCTATCTAAAAATATAAAGTTTTTAAAATTTTTTCAAGACTGTGGACCAAACAGTGTTTGACTTTTTTCTTATGGATAAAACACTCTTCGCCAGATAGGTTTGTTTTTTTCAGATAGAATGATAAGATTTTCTGTTATTTTGGAATGTAACATTTTCGTTTTCCAAATCAAGTAAAAGTAAAACCTAATTCTTTTCTCTGTTGCTCTCTCCTCTCTGCCAGAATGTTCATACAAAAGAAAGAACGGAAGTTAAAAAAGGGCTCCGGTTACCACTTGGACCAGCTGATTCTAGGGGGGATAACTTTCCTCGGTGGGCTGCTTGGTATGCCGTGGATGTGTGCGGCTGCGGTGCGCACAGTGGCGCATGTCAGTGCTCTCACGGTGTACAGTCGCACGCACGCTCCGGGAGAAAAACCTCAGCTGCTGGGGGTCAAAGAGCAAAGGGTCACAAACTTTTGTGTGCATCTCTTGATAGGTGAGTTTAGTGTGAAGAGAATCGTGGTGAGCAAAATAAATGGGATAGATTTCTCCAGAAATGGTGTGGCTTCAGTATGGTTAAGTTTCAATGTAAAGTTTGCTGGAACTTCAATTGGGTTTGACTGTGATGGTAGCAGAGCTGTGTTGATCAGCAAGTCTTGAAACCCTTATATAATATAAAGCTGTACGCAAACCATGTAGATACATACTTTTTATTTTAACTTGTCTTTGATCGCTATGTGTTTGTAATGTATATCCAAGTTCTCTTCTCCTCCTTCCATCTACCCAATCATCAATATTCCCTAACAAATTATACCCTCCAGGTCTATCTGTGTTACTGGGTCGCATCTTAAGGGAAATCCCAGTGCCTGCGCTGTTTGGCATCTTCCTGTACCTGGGCGTGTCTACCCTTAATGGTGTCCAGATGTTTGAGCGGGTCAAGTTGCTTCTCATGCCAGTCAAATACCATCCGTCCGTCAGCTACGTGCGGATGGTACGTCGTCATTCAGCGTTGTATCTGTCTCGATCACACCGAGCTTGTTGGATAATATTAATCTTTGGCCCTGTTTTCTGTTCTCAGTGTTTTAGCCACTGATTGTTTATGCTCTTTACTTGTTCCTAAATACAAATATTTTCTCTTTTTCTTTGATGATTAAAAGAAAACTTCGAAATCAACTCTGGTTAGATAAAAGAAAAAAATTATATTTATAATTATATCTTCCTTATGTTCATTCTGTTCCATCAATATTAACAATTTGTACAGTTCAATGTCTCACAACAAAATGTTGTAGCCATGAACCATAAATGTAATTTTTTTTAAATGTACCAGTTGGTCTTGTTGTTTCGACTGTTCCATTTCATTTTGATGAAAGGGTCGGGTAGATGGGTGCTTTTTCTTTGTTTAAACTTTTGCTTCAGTTGAGAACGTTGAAGAAAACTGTTTGCTTAATAAAGGCAATCCCTTAAGATTTGACTTTATCCAGATAGTTCCATGCCTTCAATCCTCGTAAGTTCACATTATCTTCTCTATCCCCCCCAGGTCCCAACATTCCAGATGCATATGTTCACGCTGATCCAGCTCGGCCTGCTGATCTTCCTGTTGGTGGTGAAGTCGACGCCCGCAGCACTGTCGTTCCCGCTACTGCTGGTGCTGGTGGTGCCACTGAGGTTAAAGGTTGTGTCGCGATTCTTCACCAAGAACGAGTTGGAACATGTGGGTCGAATTATGTTTTTGGTTTAGTTATTTGAGACCTAAAGGGTTTATACAGTTGAGCCCATAAGAATTCTGTAAACCTGCGGTTTTTAAATACTTTGCTTCATGTGAACTATATTCTGACTAGCAATTTTTATCCTCCTTGTGTAATGTAAACCAATAATCCAATTTTTTGGATAGTTTTAGGGTAAGTTTTGTTTTGATTGGGTTTTAAATACCGGGTATCTAAACTAGACTGCATGTGCATTGAAACAAGCTGCAGTAGCAATCAGAAAGGGAAACCAGACAAAATCATGACCCAAACTGAACCTCTCCTTCCCCATAAGGAGAGAAAAATGTTGATGAAGTTTACACTTATTGATGTATGAACAGGATAATGTTTCTCTTTTTCCCCCAGCTTTTCCACTAGTTAGATCTTTAATCATTTCTCTACTTCTTTGATTTATTTGGGTCACATTGTGTACTTGCCTCATTCTCTCTATCTATCCGATCCACAGCTGGATAAAGAGGAGGAAGAGTTTGAGTTGGATGACGAGGATGACCCAGATTTCTACCAACAGGCTCACATGCCAATCTAAAAGTCTCGGTTACTCAAATCATCTCAGCAGTTCCAATCATCCAGACGTCTGCCATCTTCTGGTTTTTTGCCAAAGTCTACCAACAAGTTCGCATCAATCTAAAAACCTCAGCCATTTCTATCATCTGCGCAACTCTAAGCGTTTGTCGACTCTCTCTAGTCTTCTGAAGGTTTGCCAACTTTTACTGTATCCAGACTTCAACCAACAGTCTAGGCACAGCTTATGATGTCAGCCGTTCTAAGCATTCGTCAGCTGTCTATAATCTTCCAGTGTTGTCTAAAGATGACTAACAGGCTCACATGCTGATCAAAACAACTTGATGGATCTTATCAGCGGAACTCTTCGCAGCATTCATCAGCTGTCTACAATTTTGTGATGTTATCCAAAGTTAACCAACAAGCTCAGCTCACATGCGGATTGGAACAGTTTGGCAGAGCTTATCATGGCAGCCGTTATGAGTATTCATCCGATGTCTGCAATCTTCTGATGGTTTGCCAAGTTCTCTTTGGTATTTTGATGGGGTGAGGTCGCATTTCTACTCACATTCAGTGAAATGCAGAGCAAAAAACTTCATGGGCCTTTTGGTCCTGTAATCTGTCTGGAAGTTCATAGTTTGTTCACACTAAAATTGAGTACAAGAAGAAAGCAAGAATCACAGAGTATCGGGAGATTTTTCTGAAGATTTGACTGTAAGAAAATCATTGATGTTTAGAGGGACGATGCCTTACAAAGATTTGCGCTGCATCCAATAACAGACGACAAATCTAGGCCAACAGCATTTCTACGTTCAAATCTTGTCTTCTGCTCATTTCATATGTAACCCTTGCATGATCACCATCATTTGTCAGAAATTTTCTATAACATGTCATATCCGCTGAGCGGTGATATCTAGAGAAGAATCAAAGACAATGCCTTATGAAGATTTGTATATCCAATAAAACAACAAACAAATCTAAGCTGCCTGCATTTACAGCATTTCCACATCTACAATCTTATCCTCTGCTTGTTTTTACTTTTTATCATAACTTGGCTCTACGTTTAGCCACTAATGACAATCATTGGAAGACTTAAGGCTCTCGAAGGGCAGTGTCTAGAGGAATTGTCTCACATAGACTTAAGTCTGCTTCTAAGTTGTGTATGGATTTACTTAAACTGGTTTGCTGACCACACCTTCGTGTTTTCCCGGAAATCCAGTGTAAACTTATATGTTAATACTATCAAACTTGATAGTACATTTTTTCGCCCACATTTTCTGCATCTTGTTTCCATAATTTAATTTCTACGGTCAGTATTGGAATATATATATACAGAACACAGACAAGTTCATATTTTAAAAAACTGAATAGTTTGAATATTTTCTTCATTCAAACTCTATTTAAATTAACAATTTCATCTTTCTTTTGTAATGTATACTATTTCGTTGAATTTTGGACATTTCAGCGTTAAATTTTGTTCCCATGGGGGATTTTAATATCCAATCTGGACGGAATGTATTTTTGTGACGGACACCTAAGAGAGAGGACTATGTTCAGTTTTGAGTATTAGAAAACAATCAAAAGTATTGGCTCTTCTCCAGAGTTCTTTCCCTTGTTTTTTGTTACCGAGCGTTATGTTATATAATGATGAAGATTGTTCTTGAGGAGCAACAAAAGAGACCAGGGTTTACAGGACCAAGGGCTCGTTTATATCCTATCAGCCAAATTTGATGGACTTTTTTTATCCAAGATCTCTGATTTTTGCTAGGTGTCAATGATTTTTGGTGATGTGAATGATTCGTTATAGTGCAGGATTTGGTTTGATGATAAACAAACATCCCAAAACTATTAGCACAAGCGACAAGTTTTGTGATTTTTTTAAAGTATGTTTCCGCTGGTATTGTTTTGCTATGAAAACTTTTGAATGAAAATGAATCCTGCAGATGTTCAGCTGTTCGAAATTGAGCTTACTGCTGGTGTATCTTAGCGATATTTGTGACAAGATTCTACATCGACACATTCAGGATTTCTTAAAAAAGTCTTATAGAAATGCCAGGATGGAGAGATTGTGATTTTGTGTTTTCTCTGTGGGGCCACAGTAATTAAACAATTTTATTTTTTTTGTGTGTAACAGAGATGACCCAAGCCGAGCTCTATGCTTCGTACTTTTTTTTTTTATTTTATTGATTGTAACAGAGACAATAAGATTGTAAAACCTTATGAGACACAAAGTGTTGAAAGAATAGTTCGGGATTTTTCCTGGTTTCTTGATTACTACGGAGCAGCAAGGGGGAAGGAGCAGAGGGATTCTTTGGCCATTCTGTGAGGACTTACTGGAGAAGAAAGACAGAATGCGGTATCAGTCAGCAGTGCTTTGCTCTCTCTTTCTCTCGTAATGAGACACAAGCTTGGGAGTTCTAGAGATTGTGTCCCAGGCATTCTTCTATCATGGTTTGGAACAACGGATATATAACACACGAACATCTTAACTCGCAGACTTCTGTACATCACAGCGGGCCAGTTGCTACCTGGACAGAGAATGCGGGTGGAGAGGTATAATAACATAGAACTAATAATGTCTATTATGTTGTATCATGTTGCCAGATAAACATTACAAGCCTACAGGAAATTTTTGTTGATTTATTGTACATATTACAATTCAGCTTTTTTATGCAACATAAGTTTTGGAGTGAAAGGCTTATATTTTTTTCCTTTTTTTTTAAAGGTTCTTGGCTATGGCTGGTTTGGACTGTGGTAAAAGATTTGAACATGAATTTTTTCCCTAATTTTGAAGTAAAAATTTGCTCGGAAGTTTTTTAAGGTGTCTCAGAATTTTTTTTTTTAATGTTACATTAGAGTCTTCGTACTTCAGACCTTTATAATTTGAGAACTTGTTTGGTTCAAGCTATATTCTGACTATGAGCTTGATTCCTCTTTGGTAATACATATTGACAATCCAAATTCCTGTTGATTTGAAGTGAAATTTTGTTC
>BMAT01007884.1:12271-23764 GCA_019649035.1 Elysia marginata | reverse complement strand
CTGTAGCTCGGACACCTAAGCTGACACCTCTGCGTGGTTTTTTTTTTTTTTCAGTTTTTTTTTTTCCAGAAATTAAAAAAAAACAAATTTTTTTTAGGTTTTGTGTAGGCCCACTCTTTATCTTTGCTGTAGCAGCTTCCTTGCCTTCTGTCATGTTTGATCATAAGTACATGTATAGTATTGGACATTCAATGAAGAGGCCCCCATATTAAATTTTCTTTTACTTAATTTAGAAAACAAAATTTACATAGGGTAATATATTAGGATTAAAGTTTTAGCTTATCAATATGATGTCAGTTTTATCCTTTTTTTTTTAAACTGCAATGTGGTTGTAGTGCATTCTTACTAATTTTCTAATTTTGTTTTGTTTTTTTTTTGTTTTTTTTTCAATTTCTTTTACTTGAAAAAAAAAAGTGTGCCGTTTCTGTATAGTTGAGCCCCACATTATTCAAACCTGATAATTCTAATAATTTTAAAATTTTGTTAAATCTGATGACCACGTTTATTACCAATTGTAACATCTACTGATTATAGTTTGAATCCCAGATAGTTTGAGGTTAAATTTTGTTCTTGTTGTTTGGGTGGTTTGTAACATGCGGACTGGATTATATTACATTATGTGTCTTAATTAAAATACAAATTTTGAAAATAAAGACAACACAGTAAAATTTTGTAAATTTATAGAAGGGGTGTTATTGTTTATATTATTTTTGTCCATAGCCGTTTATGCGTCATTTATAGTCCTCTTCACTTCTTCCTTTTTCATGCTCTTATGATGTCAATATGTTGCACTGTTGATTTTATTGCCAGATACGGAGTCTAAAAAACAAACACATAAACTTGTTGTTGACATTTGAAGAAGACAATGTTAGCTGTGATGCTAGTTGCCCATCTTCATCATTTACAATCTGTTCGGGAAAGGGTAACAAATTCATGTTTGATTAAATTATGTTTGCTATTTTTTATATATATGTTTTTGCAAAAGACAAAATGGCATGTGAAATACTTTGGAAAAATTAAAGGTTTTTTGTCGCTTTAACTTTCCTCCTTCTTGTTTGACGTTTTATTTGTTGATTTTTTTTACTTAAAAGGTTTTGATAATAAATCGTATCTTTTGAGTTGAAGAGAAAAATGATAGAAGACCCTAAATTGACTGCTTCATGTTTTTCGGTCATAATGTTTAGTTTTGCGACCAGTCCAAATGAGTCTGGTATCAGAAATATAGAATTCAAGATAACGCCAAAAGCAGTAAATTTTTTTCTCCTCTTATTCTCAATATTTTAAATCAATACAAATTCAAACATTTTTTTCACAAAATATTGATAATTTCATGCAGATTTTTTAAAACGGAAAATATTTATCTAATGTTCAAAATATTAGCGTCTTGTTTCATGAAAATTGCAACATCATTAGGGCTGGTTGCAACGCAAGACATTTTGTTGTTCGGTTCATTGAAGCGGAAATAAAAAGTTTACACATGTCAGCTGCAAAAATTTTTTCGAATTAAAAAAAATGGCAGTCGGAACAAACAAGAATGGCTGAACCTTCTGTGACCTTCAGTAGGTTCAGTAAATCTTGAGATACACTTTATGTCCATCTGTAGGGTAGGTTTTTTTTAATCATCTCACTTTTGAATTTCGTTTCCATTTGGGTTGAAGTTTATCATAAATGACTGTATTTCATTTTGACAGTATAGGCTCCCTCCATATGTTTAGTCAACACTGCTAATGAGTTGAATATTGGAGCTTCAAACTTAAGAGAATTCCTTTTTACAGACAAAACCGCAATTCATCCTTTTTCTCAGGGTTTTCTGTGAAATACGATTGATAGCAAGGGAAATAAAATTTAGGATAGCCATAAATGTTAAGTTACACAGGAGATATTGTTACATCTGAAGATCCCAGGTCAGCAGGAGCTTTCCACAAAGTGAACTAAACCTGTCGTCACAGCTTCAGATCGTACAGAAAAAAACAAAATAAAACAAATTCAAAGTTTTGATAATAATACAAAAGAAACAAAAGTTTATTTCTGTGTAAAGTTTTTATCTAAATCCTTCCTGGTTCGCTGTATGTTGTACTTGTTCCGACGTATGCGATCTTCAACCGAACTGCTGGATGCGTGCTCTACCATCAGAGAACTGGTGTGAGTGTGTGTGTGTGTGGGGGGGGGGGGGCAGAGGGGCAGAAAATATATGAACCATACATAACAGTTGTCCACTCTCCAAACTTAGGAGGTGAGAGAGCTGAAATAGCAACAGGGAGTCTGACTAGCACAACAAACATTGATCTAGATTATAAAAACAGTTCACTGATACTTGGATCTTAGAAAAGTAAAGATCATTTAAGATCATTTCACAACATGCCAAACTTGAGTCAACATACAGTCTGTTAACTAGAGACTTTGAACAACTAAGACCTTGAAATCCACACACTTTCTCATGAGCATGTGAAAGCAAGAACAGATGGCAGCTGCCTGGTATACTTAGTCTTAGTATGGCATGCAACTCTTGCAAAAGTTTTAAAGTGTCACGAACAGTCAAAGGGACATAACCATGAGAAACATGGCAGTTTGAGCTGAATGATTTTACTTGCCTCGCTAAAAATCAGATAAATCATTGGTATTTATTTCAATCTAAACAATAGACCTACCTGAAACTTACCTCTACTAAAAAGCTGCAACTTGCACAAGTAAGTCTACAGTCCTAGCAAAGTAAGGGAGAAAACCCCTAAGTGACACTTTCAAATTGCCTTCAAGTTTGGTCCCAATCCTTTCCTTTATTTAAATGTACCTGATGAATCCAGAGGATTGTTTTTCATTATCCTTTCTCTCCCTCTCTCTATCCTCCTCTCTGTATTTCTTCACATTGGTTTCTCTCTGGTCCTCTCTCCATTCTGCATTCTTCATCATTTCCTCCAGCTTGCGTTGCTTCTCTTCCTCTGTCAGTTTCCTGGCCGAGTAAAGGGATATAACTGTGTAAATCTCATGTGTGTGATGCTGAATCATGGTGAGAAAATGTCTCACAACCACAGCAAATGAATCGGACGTTGGAAAATTTAATTTCAGAGAAGAACTTTCAAAGTAGATTTAGATCTATTCCTCATTTTTTTTTTCTCTATTGTAAATCAGAAGAAACTTGTACCGAATCTTTCCACAAAATTTTCATGATTTCAATGTAATTTTTAAACATTTGGAAGCTTTGTAAAATATACAATGTTTAAAATATCAACACGTCGCAACGTGAAAGTTGCATCATCTAATTCATTTTGGAAAAATATCCATCCTGGTTCCTTATTAGTCTCTGTTTTTATACCCAAAAATGAAACAAAGACGGTTCCGTGCTGGTTCAGGCAAATTAACTGAATGCAAGCGTATTTCCCAATTATCCGCTGTGGAACCTACAATTATAGACATATTACTGATGTATCTAAAAATTCAATTATCATAATTAGTAGGCCTGTAAATCACCAAAAAAGTATAAAACTGGTAGCCTGAACACATAGCGGGCTATGTAAGTAATCATAGTATTCAAGCTGGAGTGTTATTACAGATAAATCTTTATAATCTAAAAAAATGTCGGGCAGCAAATTAAATCGGCCCACAAACGGGAATTCCAGTTTTTGCACAACAGCTTAGGGAAATGATGATGCCTCTAGGGTGAAACTAAGTTCTTAGAGGACTGCTAACTTCATTATTTAGGCCAAGCTGGGGTAATTTCTAGAGGAAAAACCCCAGGGTACTGAGACACAGTGATGTAACAGCATCAACAGACAAGTCCAGTGGCAACTGTGTTTCAAGAAAGAAAATATCAAAAACTGAAAAACAAAATATAATCGAATTTTAATATGTATTTTAATCACATGCAACTTGCCTTCTTGGAGGAGACGGTTGTCTACGGACTGGCTGGGGTTTCGGTAACAGCTTATGTTTTTTACTAGATGGGGAAGAAGAGGAGGAGGATCTAGATCGCCTTCTCGCCCTTGCTGCCTCTTCCGCAGATTTGGACATCTGGTTAGAACAAAATAAAAGAGTGAAACGCATCTCAATAAATAAATTCTCAGCTGCTGTTGTTTTGATACTACAAGTTTTCATTTTCAAGCATGACGAATTACAGCTGAGTGAGATAGGGAAGAAAAAATGATATCCACTTCATTCGCGCGCCAGAGATGGGACATATACTTGAGCCACCAACTCAACACTAAAACACAACCTTACTGGAAAATTCAATTATAAGCATGGATTGGTTTTGTTTAAAACTTTCATCTTAAGACTTCGGTAGAAGTCAACATGAACCAGCGCGGCTCAAGATCAGGCAGTTTAGGGTCTAATCTGAACCAAGACTCATGTCGTAATTGCCTTGAGAAAGCAATAATTATTCATCCCCACTTTCCTCAGTCCACCCACCTATAAAATGAGAACCTGGCTGCAGGCAGTGCTTAAAATTTGTGGGATGCTAGTATTAGAGCGTCTAACAGGCATCCGTATTGTGATGCTCAGAAATATGATTATGAGTTGATCACAACGAAAAAATTTGTTATGTTTATGTATACATTTTATTGACGATGGTGTAAATCTAAATTTCCCATGTTGGGATCAACAAATTTCATCTTATCTATCTTAGTTTGCTTCGGTGTGTATTGGTGTTCTGGAGGAATTATGGGAAGTCTACTGAATCTGCATTAAAACAAAGAAAAGACTATAAACATACATTTTTTTTATTCCTTGCTCTGAGGTCGACTTCATTAGATGTTGAAAAAAGCCACAACTCAACTAGAGTGCAGTAAAACTTGGCAATAACAAGAACTCTCTGTTTATCAAAATATCTCATAGTAGCAGGTTTTCTCATTATTCCCAAACAACGATCTATTGATGATTTGATCTATCACCCGCTTAGCTAGGAAAGACCATAAGACCCTTACACAGAGAAAGATGAGGATTTTCAAATTTCTCATTACTAGTAAAATACGACCATTGCCGTTTAGAATTGATTTTACTGTAATTCAATGCTAACTTACGATAAGCCCGTACGGCTTTGAGAGTTGAGCATTTTGATTATGCTCCGCCCCGCTGTCTGCTGATGACCCCTCTGATGATGATGATGATGATGCCGATCTTTTTCTCTTTGTCTCCTTCATCTTTGATCCAGTAGACTCGCTTCTCCTTCCATGGTTTTCCCCTACGGACTTTTCCTTTCTTTTTTTCCTTATGTGTCTTTCATTGCTATCTGAAGAAGAAGATCTGTTTCTCCTATTAGACAATTTGTTTTGTTTCTCCTCTCTTTCCTTTTCATTTCTATCTTTGTCTTCCCAATGTTTCAGTCTATCTCTCTCATTACTTTCTACGTCTTCCCTGTGTTTTCCTCTGTAATTCCTGGGAGGACTTGGACTATATTTATTCCTCTGCCTCTCTCTACCCTTCACACTTTCCTTCCTTCTACCACTGTTTGGTGATTCTATATTGCGTCTTCTGTCCCTTTCTTCTCTATATTCTCTTTCTTTTTGCCTCTGTGGACTTCCTTCCATGTAATCTCTGTCTCTATTCCTCTGCCACTCTCTCCTCTCTCTGTTTTGTTCAAACCTATCCCCTCTGTCAGTTTCTCTCCTCCTCTCTGTCCTCCGTCTATCCCCATTCTCTTCCCTGACCCTCCCATCTCTTTCCTGGTTGAAATTCTTATACCTCCCATCCCGAGATCCTGGTTTTTCTTTTAAATCATTTCCATCTTCCTTTCTGTTTCTTTTCAAGCTTTTATCGTTTTCCCCGGAATGTTTAGAGGTGAGGATAGACAAGTATTTGTTCATGATGTCCGTTTCCTCGTCACTCCCGTCATCACTGCCCGATTCAGAAGACCTCTCTCCACCTTTCCTTTTCTTTTTCTTGTCTTTCTTTTTGTGCTTCTTGGGTTTCTTTTCTTTCCGGACTTTTTCTTTTTCCTGCTGGCTAATCTGGTTCAAGGAAATTAAATGTAAACTAAATTATAAACAAACCTTTAAAAAAATAAACTTTTAATACTTCAACCTTTGTGTCCTTTTAATAAGTTTATATACTACTATTAGAGTGGCTGTTTGCATTGTGTAATTGTGTTGTAAGAAAACTTGACGAAAATAAAATTTTCTTTCATTGAAGCACACAAATGTTAATAATAATAAATTTAAAGTCATTTAGATGTCTTAATTGTTGAAATATGATTATCTATGCCTGTTCTTTCTGTAACCGCGGACCAGCAAGAATCAGATATAGCTAGTCACAATTTATCTCAGTGACATTTCTATTTCTTCCCGTGAGATGTCGTGGTCTAGTGGTGGACACTAGGCTCTCAGACCAAGAGATCTCAGGTTTCAGTTTTGTCTGATTAGGTCAGCGTTTAGTCCTTAGGAAAGACTCTTTCCAGAGATTTCATCAACACCGTTAAGCGCTTAATGAACTACCGGGTATGGTATAGTGAACGGTCTTGTCAGTGTGCTTAAGCCATGCACTCGAACTGTTGCTGCTCCTCTAGGTGTTCAGAAAGTCAACTGGCCCGTACAGACTAATGGTTTATAGAGCACTCTTGGTAAAGCGCTTAGAGCATTTTAGTGGATACCAAAAATTTCCTTTAATTTACGCTTCCTGAAAACAAAAATTTACCCTGTGTTTCTCTGAGTAGAGAAAGAGAGAAATCAATTGAAACATAGAAGGCCAAGACAACAGTGCTAGATCTAAGTTTGGCTTGTAGTTGTACTCACCAATTTCTGCAGTTCTTTCATCCTAATGGGATTCTCAAGCAGTTTTTTCCTCGACTCTTCTTCTTTCCTCCTGTGAAATTTAAGAGGCGTTGAATGATGACCTTGAGTATGATTCCACAAGAAAGCAAGAACAGAGACATCACCTCCTGATCAACTGACTCTAACGCTTTGAATCAATCAGTCCAGTAATTTCTACTGCACTACAGCGCTTACAGCGAGAATAGGTCTAGCAAAGATATGACATATTCTTGAGACTTGTATATGAAGATGTTACTTGTTAGTTGTGCACAAGGAGAGAGCTAAGTCGTTGGTAAAGTTTAAAAGAAAACCAATCCATGTCTAAATTTTTAATCATGTGCTTTAACCAAAAAATTTTTAGTATATCATGAAAGATTTCGATTTATATTTATGAAAAAAAAAGATAAATAACGATGGCAGGTACATCAAACCTCTGATTTTAATATAAGAAAAGAAGCCACATCAGAGGTTTGATATGGCTGCAATCAATAAGCACATTTTGCAAGGAAACTGCTAAGTATTCTAGACCCTGACGGTTTAATTCCCTCTCATTATATATTTCATCCCAACCGCTTGACACCAGTACCCCAGTATTTTTTTTTTGGTCATTCTGATGAAAAAATACTAAAATTGGAATGACTGGTAGGGTGTGATATTGAGGCCAATCTTTTTAAAGCAACATGAAAAAGCCAAGGTAAAAAGAAAACATTTTTTACTTGAATAAAAGAGGAAATATTGTTTTACTTCCTTAAAACACCATGTCAAGCAGTTAAAAATATCCGTCACACATTTTAAAGAACTGTCTGGTTGACCTTATTTTGAATATTGGGCAATCCAATTGAAACAAATCGTAAATTTAACACTTTAGTCAAATTAAATAAATATTATCATCTGGATATTATAAATGTTTCTATGATTCAAAGCAATCCAGGTTCTAATTATCTTGACTAGATTGTACCAGCCCAATCCATGCTAAAGCCAGATAGATAAATTTGGGAAAAAAATTTATTGTAAAAAATTTGTGGTCAAAGGTAGACAACTTATCTTCTCTTCTGAGAGAAATTATTTTTGGTTGTTTCCCCTTATGTTGCATTTGGGCCCAACGTAACTCCACTTGAGGTAGAATGTTAGGCAGACTGACCTGATGGCAAACAGCGGGTCTTCCCTCATCTTGGCTGCCACATCCAGGGCAATGTTTGCCTTAATACGCTCGCCAAATATAACGCTCGCCTCGTCTGGATGGATCATGGGTCAACACAAACAAGATTTGACAGCAGAATACAGAAGAAAAAAAATTTGATTATGTGGCGAGGAAGGACCGAAAAACTACGAGCTGAAGCTTTACATATCACCGTATTATTCACTTGTTTATTGTAGGAGGACAATAAATGTACTTTCAAACAAATTAATACTAGGATGGAACTTCAAAAAACACAACGCAGCCTGTGTTATGATTATACAGGAAAAGAGAAAAATAAACCAGGAAAAAACCATTTTAAGGATGCAGACAAAAAGATGAATTGTTATTTAAATATGATAGGCCTAGACTTGATTATTTCCCTTGTTTTACTGATCACAATTTTCTTTCAAAAGTCATCATTAATTTCAGTATTTTAGGCTTCACAACAGTACTCCAGTGTTTTGATCGGAATTTTGGTACTAACAGTAATAAAGAAATCAGCACTGGTTAGCAGCCCGGTACGCCTACATTGTTTGAAATAACAACATCTGTAAGGGACAAAATTATTAAATATTCAACCTAACTGGATTGAATCCAAGAGAAAGTTCAGTAAAAAGAAAAGGTACAGCTAAAAAAAATAAAAACAACAAAAAACCTAAGGCACTGTAGTCAGCTTCATTTTTTTTTTGTTAATTGCCAAACCTTCTTTTTTCTCCTCCTCTCCTTCCACATGTTTGTCAATCCTTTTACCGAGAAGATATTCTTCACTCTCTGGCTTATCTCCCTTGTACATCCAGCCAATGCCGGAAGCAGCATCTCTGAGGAACAACAGAACAATAAAAACATACCATCACTGTAACAGATATGAAGTGAAACTTTTAATCTGGCCAGTTTGGATAGTTCAAACCTGGTGGGAAACAAAATTAACTTCAAATTATTCAAATATCAAATTGTCAGTTTTGAGTTAGAGCCCTTGAAATATAACACTTTGCTTACATATAATCAACTACTTTGTTGGCCTTCAAAATTAAATCACTTGGGGGGTAAATAACTTAGATTTATAATTTTTCAAACTTCTTTAAGGGCTTAAAATACAGTTTAAAGACAATACTAGTTACTTGTAATAAATATGTAAAGTCTTGAGACCGACTTCGGCGGTAGAGGACTCTAAACATATTTATTTATTATTATTGATTTAATGTTGTTGTTGTAGCTCGTGGTGTAGCAATCGGTCTCTCTCAGTGGGATTCCGAGGAGACCACCAAAAGATTAACAGGGTCAGCACGTGAAGCTTTGCTACATGACCCCATCTCTCTACTATGCATCCTCTACAAGCTGTATGAGCGCATGATCATGGCCCGCATGTCACTTACAGTGGAAGAAAATCTAACTCCTGACCAGGCTGGATTCAGACCAGGACGATCTACGTGCGGACAGCTCCTAAACCTCACCCAATATATAGAAGATGGATTTGAGGAAAAGCAGATCACTGGTACAGTCTTTGTTGACCTCACCGCAGCTTACGATACTGTAAACCACAAAATTCTCCTTCTCAAGGTAGCAAAAATGATAAAGAACAAAAAGATTGTCTCCATCATCCAGACGCTCCTTGAAAGTAGGCGATTCTTTGTTGAAATGGACGGAAGGAAAAGCAGGTGGCGTCTGCAAAAGAATGGACTACCCCAGGGTTCAGTTCTGGCACTGACACTGTTTAACATTTACACAAATGATCAGCCAGAGTTGACCGCACACGCCGGTTCATCTATGCCGATGATCTCTGCCTTGCTACCCAATCGACATCTTTCAACGCAATCGAGACCAGACTGACAGATGCTTTGAGCAGCCTGACCAACTATTACACTGAAAACTCGCTGAATGCCAACCCGAGAAAGACACAAGTGTGTGCATTCCACCTGAACAATCACCAGGCAAATACCAAGCTTGAGATCATCTGGACCGATCAACCGCTGAAGTATGACGAGCATCCAGTTTATCTTGGAGTCACCCTGGACAGAACTTTGTCATTCTCACAGCATGCGATGAATGTCAAGGCAAAAGTTGCTGCAAGAAACAGTCTACTTAGGAAGCTAGCAAACTCCAACTGGGGAGCAGACCCTAAAACACTGCGCGCCACAGCATTGGCCCTTTCCTATTCTACAGCAGAATACTCTTCCGCAGTATGGGCCAGATCATGCCATGCAAAGAAAGTTGACGCAGAGTTGAACAACGCTTGCCGCATTGTGACTGGACAGCTAAGACCTACAACACTTCCGCTACTGTACAGAACAGCGGGGATCGCTCCACCGGATATTTGCAGACAGACCCATGGAAGCACAGAAAAACACAAACAAGAAACAGACCTAAGACACCCTCTGTTTGACCACAGTTATCCCAGAGCCAGACTCAAGTCAAGGAAGAGCTTTAAAACTGTGGAAAGCGTCCAACCAGATCAAGCCGCAAGCCACCGCCTTGAGTTATGGAACACATGGGATAACACAACAAACGAAGCCATCCAACCCCCAAAAGAACAACTTCCGTCAGGAAGAGAACTGCAGAGAAAAGATTGGGTGACCCTCAACAGAGCAAGAGCAAAAGTTGGAAAGACAGCCAGCACACTGCACAAATGGAAACTGAGACCCAACAGCGAGTGCCCATGTGGCAACCAGAATCAAACAATGGACCACATCCTATCTGAATGTACAGAAGGGCCTCACTGCACCGACCAGGACCTGAGGGACTGCACTGATGCTGCCCAGGCCTGGATCACACATTGGCGCGACAAGATATGATGATGATGATTGATTTAATCTCGGTCAAAATTCTGACTTGTAACTGATGCACCCTGCTCAGGTCACAACTAATACAGTTCTAAACTAATATGGTCCCAGTGCTAAACTTTTAAAGTTAAATCCTGCCCAGAAATTCTCAGATTTAATTCCTAGTAATTTGACTTTAAACTTATGAATGCCAACTTGAAGCTTGAATTACAAAGTGAGGACTTCAATTCGAGTAGAGCATAAACTTAATTTTTCAAGATATGTCATCTAAATCAGCCTACGATTGCTGTGGTATATTAATAAAGTAATGTCAGTATTTGCCATAAAAGAACTGCAGCAATAGAGAGCCTTTAGAAATCTTATTATAAACATTTTCCATGTTAATTCAAAGGTGAAAATTTTATGGCGCAAACAAATGACTACGCCCGTTCATGTCCTGGAATCTTTATTTCTTCAAAATTTAAACAAGATACATATTCTATCTAGTGTTGATTAGTGAATTACTGTCTGACTGGTCTACTATCACTATTTTAAACAAGGATTTTTACTTTTAGCTGGAGATCTTTTCAAAAACTTACTTTTTCTCTCTTTGTAGTGATGCAATTTTTTGCCTCTCGTCTACATCCAATTTTTCCATTTTGTCTTGCACATTCAAGTCTGCAAAATAAAGTGGTTTTTTTTTAATACAGTCGGACCAGCTTAATCGCAAAATTTCGGGAGAAGGCATATTTTCCCGATTATCCGAGTTTTCCGGATTTTCCGGGTCTTTGCATTTTTTTCCTAAAAATTGGACCTCTCG
>BMAT01007879.1:45173-68179 GCA_019649035.1 Elysia marginata | reverse complement strand
CACTGCTCACCCCTTTTACATGGTAGAAGTAGGTTATTGTGATTAGGATTTAAAGATACTTGTGTCCCACTTTTAATCCTTGCATTCTGTCTGTATATTTTACTTTATAACTATGTACAATGAAGAGTCAAGATTTTTTGTCAGTCTTTTTTTTTTGTTTGAAAAGGGAGAAAAAATAACTGTGTAGGTATAACTAACAATTTTTTGTCTTCACTCTCTAATTGCCTTTCATGTTTTTGTTTTCTTGTAGTGAGAAAATAAGTCAAAGTGCATGGTTTTGAATTTTGTGATGAAGTATAAAGCATACTTGTGCTTCAATGACTTGAGAAGATTTGTAATGGAACTTTTCCTAATTCATTTCAAAATGTTTTCCCAAGTGGCCTTTAAAACTCTGATTGTCAGAACAACTGATTGAATCAATGAATATAAGAAACTGTAATCTTTAGAGATAATGATCTTAAAGAAACAAATATAAGATGAAACTTACTTTTAGAGTTCATTAAACAGAAAATACCAAAATAAAGGGTCAGTTCAAAAGTTAAACTTTACTAGTGTTTATGTCCTATAGTTATACTTGTTATCTTCCCAAGAAATGTACAATTAGTTTTTTGTTTACATACAGTAAAAAGTTTTACAATTTCAGTACCTTATTATAAACCTTTATGAGCGCTAGACAGAACCCAAAATAAGTGACAGATCTAATCAAGCAATGCTCTTGAAGAGAACCAAATTAACTGACTGTGCATATCTAAAAGTTTCCTTCAATGACTGTAAGGGTAAGTAGAGGTTTATTTAATCCTTCAATTTGTTAAAAATTGTTTGTAACTACTATCCTGAATTACATAAAGTTTTTATATGAAATAAGAATAGTAATTTTTTAAAACTCTGAAATAAATAATTCAGGTTTATTGTGTCCTTCAACTTATTAAAAATTATTTGTACCTACTTTCCTGAACTACATGAAGTTTTCATATGAAATAAGGATAGCAATTTTCTGAACTCCATAATAACTAATTCAGATTTTTTACTACATGGGTCACTTGACTTTGTAAAAGAGCAAAGAAACAGCCACTCAGCATTATGATGCAAGCAAATACTCACTTTTTAGGATGCTGATGCTATTGGGTTTTTTTACTAAGATGTGCTCTACCATGCAATATCCTTGCCAAGGGTGAACCTTACTTGAATCTCATACTTTGTACATAAACACCATTAGGTTGACACATGTTTTTTCTAAAAGTCTTTGAAAATCATCTGTGGTAGAAGAAAACATCTAAGCCATTTCACAGACCAGGAAAGTTTAGACGATTAAATGTTTGGTTTTTTTTTATTTGTAGCCTTTATTGGGTAAAAATACATGTGAAGTTTTTGTATTGTTGTTGTACATGGTAATGTACATATTGAAAAAATCTTAAGTGGCCGTGTAGAGTTGTTTCTCTTCTTTTTATTTTTTATCAAGTTTTTTGCATGTGGTGTATCATTATAAGTAGACAAATTTTTAACACTAGCGTTATATTTACAACATATATGCTATTTTACCTCCTTGGAAAGTTTTTGCAATTTATACATTATATTTTCATTTGGCAACTTTTTTGTTATTTTTTCCTCTTGCTTAGGGGTTATGCAGAAGTTGGTTTTTAAGTCTCTCAACACTAGATTATAGTCTTTAACTTATTTTTTGCCTTCTACAATTGCACAGTTTTTTTATTTAAGGCTGACTGTGATGAAAAGTAGTCTAGTCAGTCCTAAAAGATTTCACTGCTATGGGAAGGGCTGAGATGCAAATACTGCTTATGGTCATCTGCTTCTGGTTTGCTTGAAGGGGGGGTGGGGGGGAATTGTTCCCTAAAAATTGAAATTTCAACATTTATGATTGTTTTTACAAGCTATTTTAATCATGAAATGGTCTTAATAAAAATTTCGGAAAGCAGGTCCCCCTTAGGTCGCTGTCCTTATCCAGTGAAAATACATATAGTAAATGTACATAATGGTTATAGCAGTTTTTGTATCTCAATTCCTTTTTTTCATATGGAACATGTGATTCCTTAATTTTTTTTTCCTTAAGAGCTTGAAGTGTGATTAATGTGCTTTATAATGAATGCTGATTATTCTCACAAGCACTCCTATGATTTAGGCCTTATAAGTTTCTAAGTTTTCATATATTTGTTATTTCTTGTTCTGTAAATATGAAATTCACACTAAAAATTTACATTTTCCATGTTCTATGAAGTAGTATAATTGATGCTAACAGAATTTTCAAAGAAAAATGTATCAGTTTTAAGGATGAAAATAATTTTTACTGCATGTGTGTGGCGTTTTTCTTTTTTTTTTTTTTAAATTCTGTCTCATATTTTGCACTCTACTCTTGGATTAAGATAAACCTATAGCTAGAATTACCTTGTAGGAGCAAACAAACGGTATACAGTGGAATCCACTTAAAGGGAAACTCTTGCTTAAAGTCAAAACTATTTCACAGTCCCATTTTGTGTTTCTTTATATATTTATAATGGTTAAAGTCAACTCTTGCTTAAAGTCAACACATTTTTTTGGTCCTAAGGTTGTGACTTTATCAAGATTCCACTGTAGTTTCATATGCCTTACAAAGTCATTTTTGTTTCTGAACTTTCTTAATGTAAACCACATTTTAAAGTCATTTAAGTTGATGGCAAAATCGTTTGGTCGCCTTGATCCTACGAAATGTTACTGCTGTTATACAGAGTATATAACTGTTCTTACATACACCATCTAGACTGCTTTGATTTATTTTGCAGGATCGATACTCATATGAGATTTAGGATGCTTCAAATTTGGAAATGTTCAAATATTTTTTTTAGCTGCGAAAGGAGTGCCAAAATAAAAGTCAACACATATTGAGCTTTAAATATATTTTTGATTATAAAAGTGTTGGCAGATACTAGAAGCATTGTACAAACAAGGTTTTTATATAGGTAATTTTTAATGACTATGTTTCAGTTATTGTTTTCCTAGTTTATTCTGGTCAAACCTCCTGACTTTTAACAAAAGTTGTTACCTTTATTGAAAAGTATATCATATCAGTTTTTTCTAGTGGACCAAACAATCAAAGAAGAATGTAAGCAGGTAAGTTTTTCATGTTAGTTTTGTTTGTTCTTGTTTTTTTTTTATGAGGCGGGGGAAGGAGAGTCTTTTGTCTTCTGAACAAAAACAATCCTTTCTGGTTGCAAGAAAAATATTTTTTTATGTGTAAAGTCATAAATTTTTCCTTTACATGCAGTGTTTTAAGTAAAATTTATTCAAACTCTTTGATATATGTGGGTTTTTTAGCTGATCATTAGTAATGATAGTTCAACGAACTTTGCAGTTGTTGATACCTGTTAAGTTTAATTCTCCTGTCATTCTCATTGTAAAGATTTTTTTCTTCAATGTACTCAGTCAAATATGTTTTGGAACTTAAAATGCAATTATTGATTATTTCAAAAATAAAAGTTGGGTAACTAGATAACACCAAGATGTGAGGGTTTTTTTTTTTAATGTATTGTATATATGTATTCATATCTTCATAATGTTACGTGTCTTTATGCTTTTTTCTTTTTTTTTCTACCATTTAATAATTACGTAATAAAAGTAGAATATTTCTCTACTATTACTCCTTATACCAGATTTGCTAGAATAAATGATGAAGCTGGTTATACCACGAAATTAAATTTCAATTTAACCAAAGGTAAACATTATTCGGGCATCTTGAATCATAATTCAATCAACTGCTAGTTACACACCTTTAAACTTCCTTGCAAATTTCCTAGAACTTCTGGTCAGCTTGACTTGAAAAACAGCATTACTAAAATTGGATATTCACTACTGTCATTATGATGAAGTCAACAAAACTTGCTTGATTAATCAACCCTTTGTGTGATGAATTTTTATGTATGAAAATTTATTGAATATATACATGTAATCCTTTTTCAATTGTATTTAAAACGGACTGCAAAACACTGATTTGCTTTTTATAGTAAAAAGCAGTCTACCAAAAAAGTAAGTTTTTAAAAATCTTCCCTTTCAAAAGGTCAATATTTGTATGTCAGATGACTTTAAAAATATTTTCTTTTAAAATTTGGATGAATGCATGTATAAATGGGTTGCATATCTTTCAACATCTAAGCCTACTTTTTAAAAATAATAGAACTGGTAAAAGATTTTTGTAAAGAAAATTCTCAGAAAACATTGAGCTTAGATTATTACTGTTTATTGAAACATTCATTCATGCTACAATGGAGCTCAATTTACAATTTTATGTAAAAGTTGCACACATTCTTATACAAAATAACTGAAAAAAAAACACTAAAAGAAAAAAAAAGAAATGTTTTTAAAATGGTTTTAACTAAGGCAAAACTATAAAATTAGAGATGACATTGTAAAATTGGAGCAACACTGAATATTGAACTAAATCAAATCTCATTGAGCTCATTGCAAAAAACTTCATTCATTTGGACTTACAAAGCATCAACATAATTAGTTTTCAGCTAGGATTGTACATACATAAGTTTCAAAGCTAAAAAAAAAAAAAAGACGATTTAAACTTGTGCCATACAACCATAACTACATACTGTCATGACCTTCCACCCAATTCAATTCAAATGTGCTCTATGATTTATGAACTAGAGGTAATTACCAATCATCAAACGTTTCTTTCCTCAGTTAGGTAGAGGCCATTTGAATTGATGTTTTACATCATTGGCAAAAGCTTTCACACAAATCAATGTAAAAAATGTGAATTATAACAATAAAACTGAGTACTTTTATTACAAAACGAAATTCATGTAACCATCATATCCAAACAGTAATTATATGTAGAACCTTTTGTTGTGTGCTGGGAAAAAAATTTTCTGAAAGGTAAAGATGCCAAGACGTGACAACCTATTGCAATCCTCAAGTATGAATTCCCTTCACTTGACAGAAATAAAGCTCTTGACAAAGTGTGAGCATTATATGTGGAAAATGTGGAAAATGTGCAATCTATTGTTAAAACAAATGGTCAGATCATCCTCAAGTTTTTATTCCTCTCAACATTCAATCCAAATAAAATTACAACCAGTAACGCAAATACGAGAATATTATTTCTCATTTTATCAGCAATAATGTACGTTATATTTTTATTGGTAAGATCATTATTAACTGCTATCCAAGAGATTACTTATTAGCCATATTTTTCAAATATTTCTGCCTTAATCTTACACTAAATACATGTGATTGAAAAAAAGGTGAGAAGGTATATTAAAAGTTTATTTTTACTAAAATATGTATAGAGTTGTGGAAGACAAATTAAACTCATCTATGCTTCATTGAAACACTATTGGGAATGAGAATAGAGCACAAAATTATCGTTCTTGCCTGCAAGCAATTGACTTCAAAGAGGGAGGTTGCCAACAGGAATGATAATTTGCGCTCTTATCTCATTCCCAATTAAAAAACCTTGATAAAACCAAACATAAAATCATTTAGCAAAAATCTCGAGTATCTTGTCTTAGCACCTTAAAAATTGTTTACTTAATATGCATGTACAAAGTTCATTAATGACTTTGTTAAATGGAAAGAGCAACATTTAGAAAATATAAGACCTCTACCACAGAAAAATAACTACTACATTGTTGTTAAACAAAAAAAGCAAGTTTTCCTGCAGACTTTAGATGAGAGGAAGTAGTCATTCATCTTATATCTTATACACTGCTAAGTAGATAAAGATATCAGTAAATTATTTTACTTCTAATTTGTATTTTCTTAGTGGGAATAAAAGACATCAAAAACTTATTTGTTTTAAAGTTTTGATGATAAAATGCCATTTAGTCAATGATTTTATTTTTTTTTCAGGAGAGGTCTAAAGATGTAATTACAAAAATGTCACTATTTGATGATACATAAAACTTGGCAGTGCTCAGCTGTATCACAAAACATTTTTATTTACTTCATGCTCTAGTTGTTTTTAACCTACATGAACCTATGAGTATGAGTATTCTCTAGTTACATTGCATGCAAAGTTGAGGTTTATTTCATAAAGATATTTCTGCGTGAGGGATTCTCTTCAATGATCAATCTCTGCATTATTTATTATTTTTTTTATACTTTTCCATAGCTCTGGTTGTAAATTTCAAGGTGTGTGAAAGTATGGTGACACCAATCCAACCACTCATGAGAAGTAACAAGATGACACGATGTTTAATGTTTACTAAAAGTGCACTCATTTTCGAAATACACTGTATTGAGTCCTGATAAAATTATTTACATACTCCCTAAAGTGTAGCACATCTTTGGTTATTTTTATTGTTTCTGCTTTTGGAACAAAGTTCAAAATTGTAGTTCTACAAGAGAAGAATTAAAATAATATAAAAGCACTATACTGTAATTAAAAGACTTGTTTTTCTCTCTTCGGCTCATAGCTAAAACAATAGGTTTCTAATGCCATGCTTGTTCTGGTTGCATTTTATACAATTTATATTTGTGTCATCAGTCTTAGAGTACGAATCAGCTAATTTTTCTTTGTTTGAACAAATTTTATGATTTTAAATTTAATGTTTATATCATTAAGTCAAACCATTTTTGCGGCTGAGTTTATATATTGTTAGCTTAGAATTGAAAAAGCTTATAGAACGTTGCTTAAGAAGATCATTGCTACAATTGTCATAAATATCATGACATTGCACAATTTTTTAAGCTCAGCAGCGTTTTAAGTCGTAACTAGTTATTGCCTTGTTAATAAAATTTGTAAAAAGAAGAAAAAAGTTGTGAGATGTATCTTAAGTAAAGCCAAACTTCAAAGTTGTCATAACTTTGAAGCAAAAATTTGAGAAAATGAAATTTTTATTTATAATTGTTGTTAATCATATCAAATGAATATCAAAAATAAAAACATAGACATGTACATTGCAGAGCCCTGAACACTTTATTACTTTCACAACAAAAAAGCTTCCTTCGAATACTTGCTCAATTAGCCATAAATGAAGCTGCAATAATAACGCAGGTTACCCTAGCATAGTAAACAAAACCAACCTGAGCAAAATACAAAAAAAATTTAGACGGCACAACTTGTATAGACAAAAGAGGCGCAAACAACGTGAACACTAACCACAATTCTTATACCTACTAATTTTATCAAAATAATTCACTACAGAAACATCTTTACTCTCTTAATTTCCTCTATTCCATCTCCCTACATAGCTCTGTAGTCAGACTGCTCTCGCCTTCGTTGAATAGTACGATTGATAACGTAGCCGATGACGATGATGATGACAATGGCACTCAGACAGCACGCCACAATGAGGGGCACCAGGACGTCTTCTGAATCATTGGAGTCACCTTCTGCGGCACAGTCGTCGGTTACTGGGGAGAACAATCAGATAAAGTGCGACTTGAGGATACACGAAAGAATAGATCAGTTTTTGCCATGGACATTTTGTTAATACATTAATTTGGTTTCTCAGCAACATGAAACATACATTATTTTCAAGTTTCGGATAAAAAGCAATTTATGTTGTTGTTCTTTTTTTTGTTTGTTTGTTTTTTATATTTACACTTTGCTTCTATAACATTTCAATGTGTATCCCAGCTACCTGGCTCCATATAGACCTACTTACAACAGTGGTTTTACAAAAAGAAATCTTTAACGAAGAAAAACGCTCTCTCTTATTCTTTAATACTTAATTATTTTTATCTTACTCTTTACACCTTATTTCTAAACTTCTCCTTCCCTCTGTGCCCCATTTCTTTCTTATGCCCACTTCTTTCAAATGCTCATTTTTTTCTCACCCTCTCTTATAATTAATCTCTAAATCGTTCTAAGATTGTACATTCACCTATGTATGTATGTACATCTATCTAACTGCCCATTCATTGAGAAATCTTTATATCTTCGTGCATTCCTACCTTTATCAATCTATCATTGTTCGATTTAAGAGAAATTTTAATTGTTATTTAAAAATTAAAACTTTACATCTTAGCATACACTAAATATCAACTTTACATATCCTCTGTATCATTTCGTTTATCTAAGATACATAATTATCGACTTAGCTATCTGGTTAGTTGCTACTCGTTTACTTACACCATCCATTCTCTGATACTTAATGCTCACGGAAACCATTTTATCCAGCTTGGTATTGCTAGAGCAACATGTTGCAGGACGTGTTTGAAGTACGTGCGTCGTTAAATTGCTATAATTCTATATATTCGGGTCATTGTTTCTTTAGAAGAACAAACGCAAAATATAGATGAGGGTTGGGTTATGGTCTTATCCAATTACTTTTTTGTGACAGACGATATGGCGCAAATAAAATGTTGTGGTGGTTGAATCAAAAGATATTTTAACAGACTATTTCATCAGACTTCCTCATGTTTGATTGCACAATGTTGATACCTAACAGAATTTCCTGATAAAGCCTTACTGGTTAATTAAACACTGACCGCTAGGAAATTCTGAAGATGTTACACCAAAAGCTGCCAGTTTGACGTTGTGAAAGTTGACAGTGACACCTTTGTCTTCTGGTCCCACTTGTACTGTGACATCACGATCACATGCGTAGGTACGACCAAGCTCCGTGGTGAACAGCGTCAGGCCAGATTTCTCATAACTCATCACTGAAGCTAAGAAAGGGAGAATATTCAAGAAAGAAAGATTAAAACCAGCGAAAGAAAAGTAGAATTAGTCTGGGATATTATCCCAAGAAAATTTCCTTCAGTTTTTGTTTGCTCTATTTTGCTTACTTTTAACCTTGAAAAAGGGAAAAGAACAGAACAACAAACAACAAAAAGAAACATCGGAGATAGCAAAACATTGTATCCTTCTGACGATGCTAGTTTTCTAGCTAGCCTTTTTTTTCCAGCTGCGTATCAACGCCCTTATGGAACAGCTGTGTCTTCAAACCGAGATTTTTGACAAGTCCAGTCTGTAATTGACCTTCACCGAAGTTAGTGCCACCTATATGACGGACGAAAAATCTTTTTGTTACAGATAATTATGCTTCCTATATTGTATTATTACACACAGGCCACTTAAGCTACTTTATTTTTGCAATCAGGGCTGTTAGTATACATTTTCGTAAATATCATACAAGACAGAATGTTGATTTACCATGTGATTTAAACTATAATTATTGTCTCCAATCATGAAGATTACTTGAGCTTTCAGGTACTGCAGGAACGTCCCAGTTAAGTTTATACCCAGAAAATCGAAAGTCACGTTAAACTTAAGTAACCACACTTTAAAACAAAAACAAAATTGGGGCCTCACGAATTTCATTTTTGCCTTGCTACTTTGCTTGGCTAGGAAAACAGGCCTAGTGGTAAGATCATCATTCGAGGCAATTGCAAAGTGACCATCTTACAAAAACTTTAGACCAATTAATTTTGTGACACCACTCCTGGTTTTGACAAACCGAGCAGCATGAATGTCAGACTCCATCATTTCTGGCTGGCAGGCGTTTTTATATACGCTAGTGAGTTTTAACCTCACCACGTTTACAAGGATTTTTGGAAGTCTTTTTTTTTTTAATAAATATTGTAGGTTGTAGATGTCTATACACCTATAAACATTATAAAAGCTTGTTGAATGCTAAACTGTAAAGTAACAGCTGTGGTGTTAGGAAAAGGTGGCGTCACCTAGGTTCCCCTCTTTACCCGCAACAAAAGGCATAGCATATGTTATGCCGCAGCCATCTGTATGCATACCACTTATAGCCGGGCACAGTCATTAATTTCAGATCTCATTAGGCACACAAAGTGCCATGCATAATGTTACACAGCAAAGCACTTAATATTCAAATATTATATTTTGTAACATAACTGAGCCTGGAAATTTTCCATCTATTTAAAGTTTTATGATTGAGCTTTCGCATAAAAAGCAAACTTTTGTTCAGTATGTTGTTCAAAAGCTCAGTGGTAACAAGTTGGTTGTTTCTTCTTTTTTTGTTCTAGCTGTTCATTTCTCTTCACGGAGTAGCTCTGCCACTCATAATCTGTGCAGAAACCTTAACGACTCGCATCATTAACCCCCAAAATAGGCCTAGCCAACTAGAACCTTGGCAAGTCACATGAAACCTAGATTCTATACTTCACAAAACTGTATTATCAATATTATGGTAGAAGACAAAAAATAATCCAATTTTCATAGAAAACAAACGTACGTGTTGATACCCAATTGCTATCATACCCCCTGGTTCACAAAAAAAGTCAGCAATAGCAAAGGTATAAATTATATTCAAAATTACTAAACTCTAGACATTTTGACTTATCGGAAGTATGCAATGCGTTTGCATAGGCTTGACAGTTTTGCTACCTAAGCACTAAGTAATATCGTAATGTATGGAGTTTGAAAATGCTTAAATTTTCATTCGTCTCTACCTTTGTACAATAATTTTTTGGGTCTGCTGGTTGAGGCTTCTAATTGTAACTGCTGACGACTGTTTTAAAACAACAACAAAGACAAACAACATGGTAACGACAAAGGCAGGCGGCAATCATTGAAACAAATATTTCCATACACAAATAAAATACTGAAACCTTTGTCGCTTCCAATCTTCTTTACCAAATTTGCACAATGAAACGCCAAATTGATCTCGTCACTTTTAGCAGTACCTTCAGAAGCTGCAGGAAAAACCTTCAAGTTGTCCAAGTCATAACTCACTGAGATTGCAGTCATCGACCACGTTCTGTTTTCTGAGACCAAATCCGATTCCTGAAGCAAAAAAAAAAAGTTTTATCAGGAGAATGAAAAACCGCTAATATGGTTACATTTAACATTCATGTATAATTAGGTAGACAATAATACCTTTAGGCCTATATGTTTTCTTGAAATAGAATGTCTGTGTGTTGGAGAAGGCGATTGAAAGAGTGCAAGTATTTTTTATTTAGGCCTATCATGTTACAGTTTATTGTAAATTTTTCCGAAAGCTAAGTATAAAGCAGAGAGAAAGAAATGTGTGAGTGATAGTAAGAGTAAGGGGTGAGCTTCATCGCGACCAAGAGATGAACAGCGGATCAAAATGATATAGAGAATTCGTCGTGTAGTCACCAGCCATTGGTGACACACGATGAAATTAACGGTTAGTTATAATATTATAGAAAAGAGAGTACATGTAATACTCATTCAATCCTCTTCTTCTTCTTTTTCTTCTTCTACTTCGTGGCCATCATCATCATGCTAATCTTCTTCTTCTTCTTCTTCTTCTTCTTCTTCTTCTTCTTCTTCTTCTTCTTCTTCTTCTTCTTCTTCTTCTTTCTCTTCTCCTTCCACTTCTTCACCTCGTTATTTTCTCTTCTCACGCTCATACTCTTATTCCGCACTGTTACCGAAATGGTTTAATCAAAACGAAAAGCATACTCAACAATAAAAATGCAATTTTTTACAGTCCTGATCAAGCACAAAGTTTATGAAACGCCAAAGAGTTCCCATCGTTTTCAACAATACTACAGGTTAAAAAATATGAAAATAATTGCTACATGAAACTCTTACAATAGTCACTCTGAATTGCATAATTATGATCTTAAAAAAAAACCGGCAAACACTTTGCTTTTTTATCTTAATTACTTGAAATAGATAAGCTATTTAACTTAATCTAACTAGAGAAATGTAGCACAACTGTTAGTTAAAGCAACTTTCATTCTATCGGGCATAAATTTATTGTACTACCCGCAGTTGTGTGATGGAAAGTAAGATTACCGTCATAAAAGTAATAAAGAAATGCCCCTGACGGACGACTGATTGTTCTGTTTCATGACACATGTTGAATACGTTTTCCGAACATGTGTTTTAGGTAAGTCTCTCTCGTTGTATGTATTGCTCGTTGACACACATTTTTCATTGCCGTGCTGTTGAGATGGAAAGCGATCACCGCCTGGATCTGTAACAGTCATGTACTTGATGGGAGAGACAAGAATGCGTACGTTCGCGGGTATTCTCGGCAAAATCATCATCGCGATTGGTGTTGCATAGCCAATCTACTTAGATCTATATTTGCCAGCGATTGTTAAACCCACGTGATCATTTTTTTGACTTGACGGAAACAAGCTTCTGAAAATTTCAATCATAATGAAATGATTGTGTGGGCAGCCCTATTAAGTCTTTACAACATCAAAACGACACTATTATAAGTTGATAAAGTGGGTTTTTTATAAACGATAAGTGGGTTTCATTGCCTCCTTCAGAACTGCCTAAGTTCGACCAACAAAAGTAATAGGAATACATGTAGCCTACACACGGTACGTAGGTTCAAACTTTTGAGACAAAGCTGTCGAGAGGAACCAACTTTAATAAAACACATGTTTCTACAAGAAAGCAATTTTCGGTAGAAACTCAATCACACTGGAAATACCAATATTAGTTTGACAAAAACGATGAGCTCTAATAATAACAATGGGTTTGATTTCCCATCATCACTTGTACACACTGGATGATCCCGGTGGGAAACGAAGGGTGTTTTTTTTTTCTTGGACTTTCTGAGTTTACGCAATCATGCCTATAAATTTGTGTAGGAGTTTACACCGACTCAGAAAGTTGTAGTACACCAGCGGTCAAGGTTTGCCTTTTAAAACAGGAATATGCATCAATCCATGCTACGAAAAGTTTTGTGTTTGAAGCTGTAGATTTCCACTTTTGTTTCACCTAATGCAGTGACCTGATATTACTTTTATAGTTGCACCTTCTGCTATAGCAAAATGATTTAAGAATAAGATAACTATACTAAATCGTTGTAATTAACGGTATTTTTTATTCTTGAAGCACGTTTCACTATCAGAGGATAAATTTTATAACCTCCGCCTGACAAGTATCATACATTAAGATGAAGAATACATTGAGAGGTAGTCGAGAGGTTTTTCTAGCTTATGAGATTTTATTCTCATCATCCAAACGAAGCGTTTATTTTAAAGGCATTTTTATTACTTTGGGAGAAGACTTCGTGTTCTTCAAGGTGACGCTTAATTTCACTACCGGTATCTCGTAAATTATTCTTGTCTTACAGGGACTAAGGTCTATCATTATCTCATTAATTAATAGATGGGTTACAGAAATTGAAAGTCAACAATTTTGCGTGTTAAACATCTTCGAGTCTCAAACATAAATACCCGGAACGTGCCTGGAGCAACCAAAGCTATCAAATGTAAATATTTTTACCGGATTGCAAAATTTACTCGACTTATAGATTTGAAAACTATTTGAAAACTTAGATTACATACAATTGGGTTTTGATGTAAATACCTTGATAGAGAAAGTGAGATTGAGATGAAAGGTCCCGTTACCCCACTCCAACAGGAGATGTGACTGGTTTCCTCCACAGACCCCGTGGGCACTGACATCCTCGGGCAGTTGAATGTCCTCAGTTGTCTCATAGCTCTATAGAGTGAGGAAAGTAAGGAATAGTCTATGTCGCGGATTTCAAGGCTTTATGGATTACGAAGTAGTTTTAATTTACGAAACAAAAAGTTTTGTTAATAATGTCATAGCTACAATCGAAATCATACCTAAAGAAGTTAGAAATGAAAATGGAAGCTCATTCTGATTACAACCTTGATTTATCATAAAGGAATTTACAAAACCAAAATGGCATTACCTATCAGTTCAAATTGGTTGTAATTTATAAAATGCTGTCGATAAGAAAAAATATAAGTAGAAAAAGGCAGAGTGAAGACATTTCTTGAACCAAACTTTGGGACATTTTGGGTTTATAAATTATTCGTTTTGAGATCATCTATGTTTCGTAGTCTACCAGTAGACTTCCAGATAGCCAGATCCGTGATTCGAATCATACTTTGATCACTTTAACGATTTGTAATCCAACTCACATCCTTAATATGGAGACCACGAAAGATCTTCTCACAGGACTAGAGCGTCGCGTTATTTCCAACTGCAGCTCTTTTATGGCTCAATAAGCAGCCTATTGGTGTAACGGGAAACATTTAAGAGGAATCTGAGCACTGTTTTGAATTAAGCAGTACACAAAGAGTTTCATTACTTTTAAAATATTCTCTCTCGTATCTTGCTACTTTTCCACAACTTCCAATGGACACTCTAAGTCTAAAGCTTACCTCGTGAACGATTACCTCCAGAACTTCGTAGGAGATTTGGATGGTAGCGTTCAGCGCTGCGAGAAGGCATGGTTGTCCCGATTTGGAACTCACCACCAATATATGGCTATAGTTAGCGTCGATTTCTGTGTGGGCTGGGCAAAATAGAAAGCATTAACTCTTCTTATATCATATTCCCGTTTTGTTGTTTTGAGAAAAACATCAGTTTAGGATTCTAATTTTACATCGCAAATAAAGACAAAATAATACATCTTCATAGAAGGCAGTTAAAAATAAATTTTTGATTTCAAGTCAAGTCAAAGAGCTCCAAAAGCCATATGTCAAACATATTTAAACAATTTTTTGCTACTCAGGGAAAACATAATTAAGTGGAAAAATAAGCTTATGGATGATAGTTGACAAAATCTATTATTACTTCAGTTATTTTTATTGCTATAATAGGTTACAGTTTTACACATTTATCGTAAACCAGCCGATAATTCCACTACCCTTGAATCATTTTACATCCCGATAAGCGGCTTGGTTAGACGGCAATCCAAAAATAACAGATGTAATGTCAAACGCTTCTGATGGTCCGGCCATTCACCATAGTTATAATACCATGATACTGCTATTGGCGACATTAATCATGTGGAAATGGAGAAAATAATTAAGCTATGTGTACGATGATCCACTAAATCCATGCTTTATCTGAGAACAACTTTCATACATGTACCATTTTATTCTCTGTTGGTTTCAGTAAGTAAATAATTGTCAGAACAAGTAAATGAAGCTATAACACATGATGATCACGGCTGATATTCTTTTTAGTACTCGCTTTTTTGCCCCAATGTGCGTGTTTTGGCCTATCCATTAATTTTGCAAAGTGCCTGGTCTTTCTTAGTGTAAACATATTATTCTACAAGATTATCGCAATAGTACCTGAACAGTAACATTGGTAGTAGACCTAGTACTATTATTAGATAGAGGATACTGACAGGTAGATATATTTGTAATGTTAGGAGTAATAGAAATACATGTAGTAGTAATGGTAATACTTTGTCATAATACTAACATTAGTAGTAGTGTAAGCAGTTCAAGTAGTGACACTGTTCAGTTAAAGAAAAAGTAGTAGTAGTAGTAGTAGTAGTAGTAGTAGTAGTAGTAGTAGTAGTAGTAGTAGTAGCAGTAGTAGTAGTAGTACAGAAGTGGCAGTTGTGGCATAGATGCATTGCCGCCAATAAATTTGGAACACAGATGTTAGTGCTTGTCGTTGTAATAATTATATTTTAAAACAGCGTAAAATTTTTCTGCAAACTATACACACTAGCATTTCTTCTATGTCTAAATCTCTGCATGCCATTAGATCCAGACAAAATAGCTGTAATCGCGAGACAGAGAGATCTAGATGGACCAAAATGTAAAGACCTTTATTTCCCAATATAACTACCTTACACTAAAACTAAAGATCGAACTCTCATAGGCCAGCCCTTTGTTATGTTTAGTTATAGAACACAATTATTTATTGCAATACGTACCTATCGAGACATTAAAAATGTCCTCTACTGTGCTATTCACACTGAAAGGTGATTCCTCCACATTGGTTGTGTTAGAGTGGGCAGCATCTGTCGGGAAGACCATGGTCAAAGTTTATCAAAGATTAAAAGAAGTCGAAATAGTCCAAAATTAATTTTGATTAGACAAGTACTGTCAAAGAATAAAACAGAACTTTTGCTTCTTAACGTAGGCGTGATCATGTGAGATTATCAAAATTTTAAACCCACAATGCTACTGAGGAAGTAATATATATACATATAATAATAATAATAATAATAATAATAATAATAATAATAATAAGGAGGGGGAGGAGGAGGATTGGTGTTAAATGGCAGAAAAAAATCGTGTTTTAAAAAAACGCAGTTGAAGTCATCTAAATAAGTCAAGAATTTTCCAATTTTTTTTATTAGTCTTCTTAATTACACCCTGCAACGACTCATAATAAGATACAATTTGCCATGTTGAACATTTTAAAGCAACAAATTTTTAAACAAAGCTTCTAAATATGAAAATGACTTGTAAACTAATAGGAAATGATATAAGAGTCCACATTATTGTTCCTTTTGGAAAATTTCCCATTTGAACTCAATTACAGGCAAGAACGATAACTTTGTGCTCTATTTTCATTCCAAATTCAGTTCGCGCAAAAATATTTTCTGCAAATCTAAAACAATAAGAAAAAAGAAAACTAAAAATCTAAGAAGTTTCATACGTTTTCTAATTTTCCAACAGCGACTCATTAGAGCATGCTGTAGTCAGAATGCATTTGATGGACGAAGTAAAATATTTGTCACTTATTCGAGTTTGTTCTCAGTATATGCACAGCTATGTGATGCATTGGGCAAGAACTTGTTCACGCATCTACAAAAAAAAGGAAATAAATTGGAATAACGCTCAGTCTATTTAGACGTAAGAGCATACTCTTTCAGCGGTACCTGTTATCATTTTATTTAATTGACACGCCCACTTGACAAGTGTCACAGGGCCAACTGAATTTGTTTCCAGTCAAGTGAGATCAACCTGCGTCAACGCATTTTTTTTAGTTCTGGTCACGATCATAAGCCTGCGTCCTCAGCAGTAGGTATGTACAATCATAATGATTTGTATGATGTTTTTGACAACACGGTCGTGACTTATAACGATTGTTTCCTAGCTAAGTTTGTGAGTTCATATTCTGCGCAGATGACGCTGTTAAAGGAATATTTTCTGTCCTTCTGCTTCTTTTTTTACTCTGTACCTCCACATTCTTGATCTTTATTCAAACGAAAAATGTGTTCAACGCAGTCACGTAACGATCTTGCATATATATTAGTTCATTCAGAATACAGCTGATTTTCCAATTGTTCCGTATTAATCATCATACCTTCATGAGAGTTGAGAAAGGGAGCGGAAGGAGAGAGGGAGAGCAATAAGGAACGAGTAGGTGAGTGGGAGAGACGGACAGAGAGAGGAGAGGGAGATATAATAGAGAAATTTAGAGAGTGGTAGAGAGAAAAAGAGAGAGAGAGCGCGGCTGCAAAAATTTACTTAGACTGCGATGAATAGTTATGCGTCGTGGCATTAATCAGTGTGTATGATCATTCGACTGCCTAAAGACTAATGAATATCCGATCTTAATAAATTGGTTTTAAAAAATGGTAAGTGCAAAAGTATCTGTTAAAAATATCGCTTCCAACAGCTGGTTGTGTGGCTATAAGTCTAAGAGTCCGTGCGTAACTAGCTGAGCCTGGAAAACCAAACTTTTTAAATGAATCGGATATTAAAAAACATAATAGATGAGAGTTGTTTCAAAATGATTTTAGCCTTAATAAGTCAGACACGAAGGATCTTTGCATTAACGATGATAATAACAGCACTAAAAACACCGATAAAATTTGCGCCGCGGTTTGATTCGACAGAATTGATGTTGTCAATTATTACAAACATCCCTCTCTTAGGTTATGGTTTACAAAAATTTCACTTTTTCAAACCTACTATGTGAAGACTTTATCAAGATGCCTAAATGATGCTTTATTTTCTTATTTTGCCTTTCAAGATATCTATAATTTGCGCATTTTTATAAAAGATTCCTGCATTTTGGTGCAACTACAAGCGCTGGTAAACATTATCGGCATTTCTACCTTCTGAGCCTAGTTGATTGCCTCTCCTACTCGGTTTGAGTTATTAGAGACCTTTAGCACACGCACCGTGTCTCACTACGCGTACGTAAAAATCGGGAAAGCAGATTGAGAAACTATAAAAATAATGAAACCAGTTTCTAAAAATAGACCCACAGACGTTCTATTTTTAGAAACTGGTTTCATTATTTTTATAGTTTCTCAATCTGCTTTCCCGATTTTCACGTACGCTTAGTGAGACACGGTGCGTGTGCTAAAGGTCTCTAGTAAGTCTGTGCGACAGACTTACTGCTTTCGAGCGAATACAATAAAAAGTATGATCAAAATATTGTACCCGTTGTAGCTGAATTGAGCGGTGGACACTTTAGTCTGAATAAGGTTGAAACATGTTAAAAGGTTTGAGAAAAAAACCCACATAAATATTTTTTTTTTATCTGGCCCTACAGAGTTTAATCGAACTAAAAAAACAAAGATGTGTGCAACGGAAGAAATCCGATGCTAGGAACAAAACACAGACGGGAAGCAAACCAGAGCTTGAATAAATCATAGATTTAAAGGCACGAGTCTCTAAAGGTTTACATAGGCATATTTTTGGATTCCACATTAAACTATATACTTTTAAAATGATTTCTCAAACCCCTTTTAAACCATTAGGTGTGCAGAAACCAAGCATCGTTTTTCAGTAGACATTTTTAGTTTTAGCAAAATTAAATGCACCGCAGTACGCACCGAAAGGGTGTGCCTAACGAGCCTCTGTGCGCGTTTTCTTTCAGCTGCCTAGTATTTTCCCTACCATGCCACCAAAAATGGGTGCACAATCTACGTGAAAGAAGGTGAAAGAGGTTGACTTGTGACGTAGATATATGTCAGAACCATTTAACAAAAAATTTTAACGAATGCACCGAAAGATTACAGGTTATTAATGTGCATGAAACATAAGGAAACTTTCCCAGGTTTAAAAGGTATAGAACGAAGTACTTGAGTTTAATCTACACTGATTGATTTTAAGGATTTGCATGAACCTTTCCTAAAGGGCGGTTCATAAAAAACTCAAAAAAATTTTTTAATCTTAAGGATCCAAACAAAAAGCTAGGCTTATAAGCTAGATCAAGATTGCATTCACATCTATACAAAGATCTAAAACTACGCTTATTATGTTGCTCTGGTTCTCGGCAGTTCTAAGTTAAAATTATTCAATAAATAGTATTTTAGTTTTCACTCAGATCAAAATCTAAACATGGATGTAGACTTAGAAGCTATATCTAGATCAAGATATTATTCACATTAATCTCTATACATATTGAGATCTAAAACTACATGCAGATTTGGGTCTAGGCAAATCTGAGCTGATTCGACATAAACATTTTGATCGCGTTTTAACGCAACCTCATTATGTTTTTTTTTCCTTTGCGCTCTGAACATGATTTTTTGAGTATAGGCATACCTATCTATCAGTTTAACCATAATTCATTTTCACCGCTCGTAGAGGAGGTAGGTTGACTAGCAATAATAATGATATAACCTTAACAATAATAACAACAGCTACAATAATAATAATAAAATAATGATAATGATGATGATGATGATGATGATGATGATGATGATGATGATGATGATGATGATGATAAAGCAGCAAAAATTGCTTACCAGCAAGAGCCATAAAGAAGACACTCAATACCAACACAACCAAATTTTTGTGATTCATAATGTTGTGTTTAAAAAAAGTAGCTTTTTTAACAATAGTTGTAGAGAATCCAGCTGACTATTGGTTCTGAATCGATTAGCTGCCCTTAGCACTGGTTCAGGCAGTTGAAAGCAAATATGTCACAAGTCTAGGGAAAAAAAACTTGTACGAAAATAGAAAATACACTGGTTGCTTTCGGGAATGCTTAAGTCTCTGGTCAGTATGAGATCGTTGGAGCCTGTTTTTTTTGTGAATTAAAAATACAAAACCGTTTCTGCGTGCACAGTTGAAGCAGCGTTGGAACCTGTGGAAGAAAAACAACTTTTATTTCGATTAATTAAAAAGAGATTTTGATGATTTTACACAGTTTAAGTTCAATGAATAAAAATGTACATAGTAAGCGCTTAGGGTGAAATAAAATCAATAAAGAAGCAAATTGCGTTGTACTTAAGAAAAAAAAAAGATAATTTTGTCTTTCTTTTTATTGGTTTAAAGTTTTACCAATCTTTAAAAAGAGTGTCAAACACACAGAAAGGCGACATTGATCAAATTAAAGAAGTAAGTGAAGTGGGACTAAACCGAGGTCACAATTCTTAAAAAGATAACTTGGAAAGTTTGTGCATTATGAGACGATTAAAAGAAACGAGAAAAGCTAGTTGAAGACAGATAGATATTTCGCCGCCATTTTAACTGCGAAGAAATTCTTGAAGTTTTTAATCGTATTATTTACGAAGCTACTTAGGATGGTTTGTAATAAAGATTATATGAAAGTTATTTTTAAAAGTAATAAAGAATGTATATATTCATGTCATGTAGTTTCCAATGTCACGAATATTCGCTACTCCAATTGATACACTTCATGCGTTTTAATGATGGAGGATAAAGACAATTAACATTTCTATGAAACTAAAGTCCTATGTAAAAGTAATGAATATTTTTGTTTCAACTGAGACGAATATCGCTAGATGTAGAAATCATACTATGCAAAGTTAGAAAATAAGATACGATTTAATGACGGCAGAAATTAAAACAAATTATACAATATCAAAGAGTCATAAACTTGAAGATCTGAAAACTGCAACCATATCTAACTTAGTATTTGAGAATGCATGACAAATCTATTTTATTTCAATAAAGATGTTAAGACGCAAGGCTGTGTTTCGCAACTGTTATGTTTTAAAACCTGTCGCGATCATGAAAACCGGTTTCTGTCTCGCCGGCAGATGAATGGACTGTTGCAATATAAGTAGTACCGGTACTTAAAAATTCTTCTAACAATTCTTTTCCAAAGTCGCTTTTTCAGTGTGTACCATCCCAAAGACGAGTAACAGAGAGTGGCCTAAACTCGTCCATTGTAGTATTATTATTATTATTATTATTATTATTATTATTATTATTATTATAACGAAACGTGATCTGAGTATTGTTAGATTAGTCATCATATATTTGAGTAGCGGATTTACGTTTATTCATCTGCATGTTTATTAAAAATATAAATAACCAAGTGGATACAAGTTCAAATTGACTTTGTAAAAACAGTAGAGAGATTGAAAAGTCCATAGAACCTAGATCTAGGCCTATTGATTATTATAATGTAAGCGAAGCTTTTGTGGTTACAAACATAAATCATGCAACGAACGATTTCTGTCAAAGTTATTTGTCGGGGTAAAAATGAGGGGACACTAGTGATTGACTAATTGATTCCGAAACACGCGTGTATCTGGGATGAAAAAAATTAAAAAAGACGCAGTAAAAATATGATAATTTATTCTCTTTTCATTATTATGTTATGACCGAACAAGTTTTCATCAGTGACTGCGCTGTTTCAATGAGACCATGATGAGGGCAGTCGCTGTATTGACGTTACAGACAATGAGCTGCCGATCAGAGAATAATGCTATACTCTTTTAATGAAATGTGTGCAACATCTATAACCTAGATCAATAGGTGACATAGAGCACAAATTCAGGAGTGTTGCCACGTGAACATTAGGAACACATACCGCTGATATCCTTTCCCATACACCCTCTCCCTCCCCGTTCGTTTTCTCTGTAGTCCTACTGTTTCTACTTCATCGTAATAATTATATAGTGCACTACACGCGAGGTATAGTTATTTGAAGTTCCCTCATAAGTCACGACCATAAAGCCCCCTTAAGTATACAAACGTTATTTCTCTGGTTTTTGAAATTTTTGACATTCAAGGGTCTACTTTCTAATCAAACTAGTAGGCTATGTCATAAGAAAAAAAATTTAAAAGAAATAGGCTTTCAACAATATGCAGCAAAAAGTATTTTTATTCAATCAAAAATAATTTTGAATAATATTAAGTTAATTTTTTTTATTTCCGCTTCCTTCAACAATGAGGGGAAATTCTATGCTTTCTGTCGGAGATTATTTTATGTACTAAAAATGTCATCATTATTCGTATTATGCTAATTCTAAAAATGGATTTTTACACAACATTGTGTAGCATCTAGATTTATGTATAATTTAGATAGATTGGGAGAATATAAAATAACTTAAAGCAAAAATTAACAGAAAGAAAGAAAAACTTAAAGATAAATAAAGGGTATCGATAATATAATTGATACAATTACACTGTATGTGGATTCGGTTGTGCAGTAGAGCTACTGTCCTAATAAGACGACTGAAAGGAGGTTGTAGATCAAAGAACATATTAACCTCGTTTGATTTGGGTTAGAACTGACTTGAAAAAAAGAAGACTTATTACTATGCAACATTTCATTGTGATCACAGCAGAAAAATGCCAATCTTATTCTTAGCAAAGTGGTCACTGAAGCCACTTGGTATTGCTATTACTGTATCAGTTTTGAAGGAGATGAAGGCGGATGACCTCTGAAGAACGAGGAAGAAAGAGAGAGAGAGTGTGTGTGTGTGTTTTAAAGAGCAAAATTTCGTAAGTTATTAAGAAAATCTATGCAGGCGCAGTGCAAGAAAAAGGGTGAGTAAAGAAAGAGTAGAAAGAGGAAGGGAGATTAAAAAATAACAGCCAGTGAGAGAAAGAGAGAGATCGACTTAAATAGAGAGAAAGAAAGGTGGAAGAGAGACAGACAGCAATAGACATACAGAAAGAGAGAGAGAGAGAGAGAGAGAGAGAGAGAGAGAGAGAGAGAGAGAGAGTTAAAGAGCAAAGTTTAGTCAATGATAAAAGACCTATGCGGGCGCAGTGCAAGAAAAAGGGTGAGTAAAGAAAGAGTAGAAAGAGGAAGGGAGATAAAAAATAAAAGCTAGTAAGAGAAAGAGAGAGATCGACTTATAGACAGAGAGAAAGGTGGAGGAGAAACAGAGAGCAATAGACATACAGAGAGAGAGAGAGAGCCAGACAGAAATAGAGCGAAGAAGGTCGGAAACTGTGGGCGCTCTTGCTACTGATCGTCCAATCGATTGGTCAAAATGAGTTCCAGCTTTGAGGACAATTTCCATGTTGAAGCCTGGCAACAGCTGGGGCCTTCCCTCAACTTTCTCGCCTTTAAATTTCGCTCCAAATCTCTCCCTGTTCATATGCGACTGTTTTGGTTCCAGTTCTTCTTCTTCTTCTTCTTCTTCTTCTTCTTCTTCTTCTTCTCGTTCTTGCTTCTTCATCAACCACTGCTGGTAGTA
>BMAT01007879.1:20948-32118 GCA_019649035.1 Elysia marginata | reverse complement strand
AGAACTCACAAGTCTCGCATCAGGAGTTGTATTCGTTTACTCGATTATCATTTCTGGTGTTTGTGACATGGAGGTATTTGAACGGGCAAACAGCTGATTATACCGTTGTATGTTAAACTTGTTCAGTAGACACAATGTCAGCAAGCCATGTCTGCGTGAGAAACCAGATAGATGTGGTGGCAAACTTTTCATCGACCTGATAAGACTTTCTAGCGAGTTTTGTGAACCTGGAGAAGAGCGCTTGTAAATCTACCATCTGTCTTAAGAAATACCAAGGGTAGACAAACTGCAGCAAAACAACTTCTTTTTTTTTTTCGGCGTTCGCGGAATGTAATGTTAGGCTGCTTCCCAATTAACTCTCTCTCTCTCTCTGTCTCTCTCTTTGTCTCTCTCTTTCTCTCTCTCCCTCTTTCTCTCTCTGCCTCTCTCTCTCTTTCTCTCCCTCCCCCTCTCTCTCCCTCTCTCTCTTCTTCACAACTCTATGGACCTCTGCCACCACTTTCCCCATTTTTGTATACTTTTTAATGACTTTTTATTGTTAAAAAGTACAAAACTCAGTTACACATATTGATCAACGCAATGGTATAAAATGAAAAATAAGAAAATTATTGATTTTCTTTCAGCCATTTTCAGTTATGCGCTCTAACGCTCCTCAATTATAAGCCTCTTGTTTGTTTAAAAGTAATCAATTCTATGTCGCTAAATATATTAAGTCATTTACATAGGTTGCCAACTTTTTTACAGGCCGTTACCAAGAAGGAGAGTACCTTAACATGCTGTTTATGTCCTACACTGCCTTTAGCCATGTGTTCATTTGACACATCATCGAGTGAAAAAACGTCGAATTAGGAGAGCCCAAACCAAAATTCGAACCATATCTCTATTGCTTTGTATCTCTACTTCAAGACAAGGTCACTTTCTAAAACAAAGCAATGAAAGGTGGGGGGGGGGGGCTATCTTGTTTTTTTCCAAAATGAAATTCTCATAATTATATATTTGTAAATGCCGGTATACACGAAGGTTGATCAAATTGAATCTCGATTACCTGAAGGATAATTCGGCTTCAATTCAAAATTTCACAGATATTATTGTAGCATCTAGAAATTTTTAAAAAAAAATAGAAAAACACCTTGCCATGTAACAAAGAAGGGAATTTTGCTGTCTTCTCTCCGTGCAATGTAGAAAATTGAGATGCGCTAGCTGTTACCAAATTGTTTTCCCTCACACGTAAGAGAGACAGAGCTTAGAATTTTGCCCCCTGGTGACACTCGTCAGTCCAATATGGACTGGGAATGGGGAAGTTCTCCCTCGCGACTCTTTGGAGCGGAGGGTTTAGTAATGTTCTATTAACTCTACTCAAACATGCCTACCCGTTAAAACGTAAAATAGTAGCAAAAGATGCCTAAACAAACATATGTTAAAAGAAGTGGATATTCTTTAATTTTTATTGTATCGTATCGCATGACAGTGTGAACTAACAAAGGCAGTTATCTAATCATCTAATCAAACCGGGTCACAAAAAGAACAGAATTTTTTGAAGAAGGAAAGTTTTCTCTCATCGAAAGATTACAATAAGAGACATTGTTAAGAAACTAACATGTCTTATGCTTTTGTTTGGACTGCCTTGCAAAATGATTTGAGCATAGCAAAAGTCTCAGCTAGATAGCTCCCACGATTTTTTATTGTAATATTCAAGAAAGCGCTATTTCTAGATTTTACAAAAGAAAACAACAATTTTTCGATTGATTTATAGCTTAGGTAGAAATTGGCTCTACAAATATGACTCTAAGATAAAATCTCAACCTAAACAATGGAAAACCCCATCTTAGTCATCCCTAAAAAAGGCACCAGTGAATAACTCAGCATTAAAAGTCATGTAGATTGTGTTTTGGGGTGTTGAACTTGTCCTTTTGTGTTGCTACTTTCAAGAGAGTCATGATTATAATAGATAGTGAATACTACTTGGGTGTTCTTAAAAGTTTTAAGAATAAGCTCTCAAAAGAAACTTTTGTACAACTCAGGAAAATGGTTTTTGGCGAGACAAAGCACCGCCTCACCGAGCGGTAGTTTCAATGGCTCCTACAGACCAATGTAGGTTTTAAATTCTACAGCATCCAGCACTTTCAACTGACTTAGTCCCATTAAACATTTTTTCTCTTGCTATCATTAAAGAGAGAACTTAAAATGAAGGCAATATGGGGACGAACTGCTGAATATTAGTTGAAGGTCCAACCAATGAAGCTTTATTTTTTAAGGTCTTTTAAGACCAAAAGAAGGGTGAAATAAGTGAGTCGATCTGCGTGGTGACTTTGTATAAAACGTATTTTTATGTGTAAGAGGTTTCATGATCAACTTTCGTAATTAGAGCAGCCATGGAAAAATGCCGCAGTAAAGTATTTCCAACTTTTTATTTGTTTAGCTTTGGGTAAGTGCTTCTGGTAGTGGCATTGTTTCTTCATTTATCATCATAAACCGCTGGTATGGAGGTTGTTGTGTTTATGTAGACTGTGTCTTTTCGAAGAGACAGTCTTATATTTTCATTGAAAGCTTTGAAAAGCGATTAACTATAATCTAGAAAACATAGTATGTCTAAATTTTCCTCATCAATGAATCTCCAGCTTCATGGCTACCGAAAGATATTTACTCTTTTGTGTAAAGTGAGACCAAAGTGCTGGAAAATTAAGGCTCGTAATAAAACAAGTTTGTGCAATAACTATTTCAGTGCCAAAACTAAAGTAGGCTAAAAAATTTTTTAAATGAATGCTTGTTTAGGTACACTGAACTCAACGGATTTACATGACTCAAATTTCTTTTATATTTTCAGGGCAATATCACTGAAAAAAATTTAATCTTCATTGCATGCAGTAAGCAAAGTTGCATTAGTGTAATTTCTACTACGCTGTTATCATGGATAACGTGACGGATACCCTTGGACAAGAGTCTTTTGTTTTCGTCAAAGAATTCCAAATTATGAGGTTGTTTATATACGATATATGAGTCTGCATCTTACTCTTCGGTACCATCTCAAACGCAATTAATATAATGGTGTTTTTAAAGATAGGCTTCAGAGACAATGTTACAGTGTCTCTGTAATTGTTCCTTTCCCTATCTGATCTCATCAACTTGATACTCGCCAGCCCGGCAATTGCTAAGTGATTTGTGGAGCATCACTGGCCTAACCACGACTGGCTTTTTCACAGCATGGTATTGGAAGTAGCATTCCACTGGTATTGTCAAATCTTCTACGACTTTTCCTGTTTCACATCGGTGTTCCTCGGACTAGTGAGATGCGCCTGTGTGGCTAAGCTTTTGCTGTTTAAGTCAATGTTTACTATAACCAGGACTTTAATAATACTCGCCGTATTGTTCGTCGCAGCGATAAGTTTGAGAGTTCCTGTTATGACTGTTTTTCGCATCGCCTGGATGCCCAAACCTGAATCCAATTCTACGTGGTTGTCTATTCAAGTATCACCCAACTTTAGAGAAATCTTCACCGCCACTGATATAGTCAATAGAAACGTTGTAACCTGGGTGGCATACACCATTGCTCTTGCTTGTGTAATAGTCCTGGTAACAAATCTCCGGACAGCTTTAAAATTTCGACAATCTTTAGCATCGCAGACTGCGGCTCAAGGACCGACAGGCAAACAGAAGACCTTATACTCCGTTAAAGACGACTCCATCCATCAGCATGATATTCTGAAAACTATGAAAGAGTTCAATCAACAGAAGAAAATTTCACAAAAGTTGTCACCAAAAGATGTACAGGTTATTCAATCTGTCACACTGATCTGTGCCATATTCATTTTTTCTCAATTTCCCTTACAACTTCATTCTACGGTTCGTCTTTTCGATCCAGAGTTTGCGCTTGGAAGAAAGAAAACATATATGTTTGGATCTACTATTCAACTTGCTCTCACATGCACTTATATAAACGCGTCCATCAACATCTTAGTTCACTATTACTTCAACTCAAGGTAGAGAGAAACCTTCCTCCGTTTATTCTACAGATATTCTGCATAGATTTCGGCGTCAGCTTTTTCTTACTTACGACCAGTATATTTCTATACAATAAGCGACGTAGAAAAGAAAGTTTTAAGCTTTAAAACTATAAAGTCCATAGGATTGCCAAATAAGTAATTGACTATGCACGAAATTTCTTGTGTCCCATTTTATGGCTATTTGGACAGAAACAAATAACATGAAAACAAACAGCTTGTATTTATAGATCAATTACAGTAAAACAGTAATTATTCTTATTTGAATTCAAGCAAGGTGTATGATTTTGTAAAACCATATTCACTAAATGAGGATCCTCCTACCCAGCAATATAAAGTAGCTCGAACTAAGTCTAGATTTATACAGGAAGGCTTTATTAGAAGAAGGCATATTATGAATAATATAATTTTAAGGACCTTGAGATGTGCAAAGTGCTGTGAATGAAATTTGCAATCTAGATTATCCGTCCGAGTTTTAAGTATCAAGTGGCAGCCTGCTCTATTCTATTTAGAAAGTTGGTATTTAAAAGCCCCCCCCCCCCAAAAAAAAAAAAAAAACAAAAACAAAAACAAAAAAAAAACGCGTAGGCTACTAACCTTAATAGGTCAGTTGATAGACATCAGCTTACTAACGTTAGCAATTCAGGAAATAGATATGAATGCATGCTGATAATATTTGACCTCTACTGTTCAAATTTGTTTCAAGCTGTAAACTTTTCAATCTGGTGCTAAACGTTACAGAATCTGATGTTGAGTCGATTAGGCCTTTGTAAAATATTAAAACTTTCAGAAAGTCATGTGGCTGAACAAAGTACAAATAATTCAGCGGTCGGTGTATGTGGGGTGGGGGTGGGGGTCGGTTCCTCTGCATTCAGTTGTAGTCAGCAAAGAAACTTACACCCTGATGCATGCAACTTATGGACTATCAATACTTTATAAGGCATACTTTTGATAAATCTAATAGTTTTCTTTAATAAATCTGTATTGTTTGATAGATTTAGCTTCGATGCCTCTTCCGTTTATAGAAAGTCTATACATTGCGCAAACACAATACAATATAGCGCTTGAACACATTCTTCCCAGTAGTGTAGACTACAAGGAAAAACAAATAGTTTGTACCTTTAAAATGAAAATTTTCTATCAAAAGAAGGTCCATGTTTTTATGTTAAACACATGTGACGTAAAGGAATATGAAAATAAAGTATAAAAAGTTGGTTAAAGAAGTAAAAATTAATTTACTTTTTCGTCCTTTCGTCAGCTTTATTATAGCAAACCAGGTGATAATTGTATGATACCTTTCGTGGTGTAATAGATGCACTCAAATAAAGCAAAACTGTAAAGCCTTGACATTTTTACCTAAGCAGCTAGGAAAGTAACGTGGTATTCATGTGTCCGAAATCCCCAAGGTTCCTTAAAAAAAACGTTGAAAAAAATTAAAGAACTACAACTTTTTCACATTGTTTCCTTTGGTTCATTATAGAGATTTTCGTGGTACTTTTTCATGTTCTCAAGTGTAAAGAAAACTAGACAAGTCTGTCTGCTATCCCTCGTGTTTTATCTAATTATTGAAGTATACAAACTAGCACGATTTGAGAACTTACTACAAGGTATGTGAGATTACATTAAACAATAAAACGACAGCAAAAAAAATCAACATTAATCAAACAAAAAAGAAGTCCTTACAAGAACTGTAATATTACGTTTATTAACTCTTTCTCATGCCGATACAATGTGGCTTAAATATAAAAAGTTTATCAAAAATTAAACTACCAATAATAATGAGTTTGAATATGTAGTTTCCTGCATATTTTATTAAAATAGAGATCACACTTCAGAGCATCTTTAAAGACACAAAAAAAAACATCGCAGAAATTTTTTTCTAATATATTATGAGTACTTCTAAAGTTAGGCTTTACTTTGTCGTATCTGATATTTACCATCAACTAAGTTCAACGCTAATGGTGTCTTCAGCACAACTGAAAATATGAATATTGAAACCAAGAAATATATCAGCTCAATAATGTGGTTTTCTTCGTTATCTTTTTTGCTATCGGCCTACTGCAATCTGCTTTAATACAAGGGCTGTATAGAAGTCTGAAAATAATTATGGTTAACATAATTATATCAAACTATGCCAAGTTTTTTTTTATTGATTTAGCTTATCGTAATTTTTTTTCCTTTCGAAATGGTGTCTATTCTACGGTATAGTGCATGAGACTAAGAAACCTTTCTCGAAGTCAAGGTCATTGGTCATTTTTCATGGTTTGCATTTGCAGTTGATATAGTTAATGCCAACGGCGAGATGGTTGTGCTCTTCGACCAGTCATCTAATTATGTAATAATATTAGTACTCACATATAAAGCAAACAATATATCTTTTAATTGAAAAGTTAAATCTATACCAAAATATACTTTTATAAATGAAATCTTGGCTACTATGTTCAAATTTGTGAAGAAATGGCCCCATTTTGATATGGCTGCTTCTTTGTAGATGTGATCCCATCCAATGGGCCTCGACGGCGTGAAAGCAAGAAAGTTGGAAAACAGGAAACACTTATTGATCTAGAATTTGATCTAATTTATAAATGGGCTCAGTTTGACAGACCAGAAGTTATAATAACATCAGATGTGCTAAAATTGTCCCTATTTTCGTAATTTTGCCATGGCCAAATGGACGGTACCTAAAAACTTAATCAGTGTCTACCAAATTAGAATGAATGCAACGATAAATAGATTCATGTTGAAAATAACAGAATCCTAAGAAAAGTTATACCTACCAGTTCTAACCGTATTCATGTAGCGAGTAGGTTGTACTTATACTGCTATCATCTTAGACTTAGAAGCTGAAATTTAAAACAAAGAATGGAAATAGACTCTTCATGATAGCCAGCCTTTTTTCAACGTTTCAATTTCTAACATTTTTAAACAGTATTATAGTCTACAAGGTTTTGAACAAGCTTAGTATAATGGGCAAGCAATTTCCAAGATTCCAGCCGCTAGAATATGACTTAAATTTTTTAAATAAAATGCATCATTCAAAGAATTCACCTTGCTATCAGGAACCATAGGTCAGAAATTAAAATATATGTCCCAACAAATTTGATTGAAAGAGAACTGACTAAATAAGCAGGACTAAGTTAAATGACAAACATCTTACTAAATAATAAAAGTACTTACTTATATGCTTTCATAGACTGGTAAACTTTAAAACTAGCTGAAAGATCTTTAGCAGGAATGCACTATGACGAAACACTTTATAAATACCAACCGTATCCTGAGTATCTGGAAGAAATATTACCAAAACTAACCAACCCAGGACAAAATAAAATGGGACAAAACTCATCAAAACAAAATGCTGAAATGTTAACATGAATTATATTTAAGTCGTTTTAATTGCACATGCAGAAGAAGACCTAAGTGATATTAATTTTTTTTACAAAATATTTTCTATTAAAATAATTGTCAGCGTCAACTTACCATGTCAAAATGAATTCTGAGACTTTTCTCAAAAGGCGATCAATATGATTATGAACGGACTCTCTATCAACATTATATATCAAGTCGTTCCTCGATTGTTCTATCGATAACTGAAAATTATCTTAAAATTCTTTGAAAAATATCGCGGCACAGGTATTCTATAGAGCTTTTACCAGCCAGTTGCTAAGAGTAAGAGAAATAAATTATTTGTACCTCTTACCCTCAAACCCATCATCCTATTATATCGAATGAGCTAACGAATAAATATGACATTGGAATAGATTATCAAGTCCACAACTATGAGCTGCAGTGATGCATGAACGATGAAGAAGGTTAAAAAGTTAACAAGTTTGTACTTAGTTCACAAGCTTTCTCTGGAATACCTGCTATTTATTAAATTGATAATGAAAAACCAGTTCCTAGAATTTAATCGCGCTTTACTCGAATGTGACATGAAGCCATTGAAGGGGCATTTGCATGTTATACCACTAAAAATTTTACGCTTTTGAACACCCCCCTCCTCTCCACTACGTCCTCAAATATTTATAGTTTATAATAGAAGAAGAAAAGAAAATATACGGCAACATTCTGAAGACCTCCCCCTCCCCCTAGCTGATGACACAATATGCGAATGCTCCCTAACACTACCACAATAAAGCAGATTTTTCTTAATTTTTTTACTGGCTGTTTCTACTTCATTATCAGAAACGTATGCTGATTAACATTTTAAATAAAACAAGATTTTGAAAACTATCTTGTTTCATGATGAGCAAAAAAAAACCATTATGTTATAATGAATGATGAAATTTGTAATTTTACCTGGCTAGATTTTTGTTTCTATAAAGAAAGCAATTTTTAGGGTACCTTTTTACCAAGATCTATCAAAACGTACCGAGAAGTACTGAGATTTGAACCAAAAACTACCAAGATGTGTCGATTTTGTACCGAGATGTAACGAGGTGTAAGTTTGTAACGAGAATTGTCGAGATAAGTTTTTATTTTTTTACCGAGATGTATGGAGGTGTATTTATTTACGAAGATGTGCATCTTTTCTACCGATATGTACTGAGATGTACAGAGATACTATCTTTTTACCGAGATACTCAGATATATATATATCTTTTTTAATGAAACGCGCGTGTGTGTTTGTCTGCATTACTTATTCCAGGCTTATATGTGTCTTTCTCTTGTTTCATTTGGTGTATTTTAGGGATCAATTTCTTTAATTACCTATGTCTATTAGTCTGTCTGTCTCTGTCTGTCTCTGTCTGTCTGTCTGTCTCTCTCTCTGTCTCTCTCTCTCTCTCTTTCTCTCTCTTGTTTCATTTGGTGTATTTTAGGGATCAATTTCTTTAATCACCTATGTCTGTTAGTCTGTCTGTCTGTTTGTCTGTCTCTGTCTGTCTGTCTGTCTGTCTGTCTCTCTCTCTCTCTCTCTCTCTCTCTCTCTCTCTCTCTCTCTCTCTCTCTCTCTCTGCGACAGGTGAGTTTGTATTAGAATATGTTATTTAGGTGTATTTAGGGATCAATATCTTCACTCAACTACTCTTCTCACTCTCTCTCTCTCGCTCTCCCTCTCTCTTTGTGACAGGTGAGTTTGTATTAAAATATGCTATTTAAGTTGTCCTATGAGCCTATTTTCTTCATTAGGTGTATTTAGGGATCAATATCTTTACTCAACTACTCGTCTCACTCTCTCTCACTCTCTCTCTCTCTCTCTCTCTCTCTCTCGCTCTCGCTCTATTTCTATTTGTTCAAACCTGTATCCATTACCATGATATATCGCTATAAAAACCATGGTATCGAAGATTTATAGCCTTTGTTTCTGTCTATATCACTCCAATATATTCATGGCCTAAAATTTTCAATTCAACTCTATACTCGTATATCTTGGGACCACTTATCACCTATAATTTTTCTCACGCTACCCAGCATCCCAAATTTATGTATTTGACCTTAGGAATATTTTGCTAAGGACCTTCACGTTAAAAAATTTTGTTTCATTGCACTCGAAAACATCTTTAACCGGAGGAGGGAGGGTGTCTAGTGTCACATTACTCGTAAAATTGATAAAACAATTATCGATGCCACTATTAATACCCTTATCTTCACCTACAGCATCCTTATCACCATCATTCCTTCATCTTCAACTTTCATTCACATTTATTTGATCATTATTATTTCTGTTTTTAATTGTTCTTTTTCTTCTTCTTCTTCTTCTTCTTACTATTATAATTATTATTATTATTATTATCATCATTATTATTATTATTATTATTATTATTATTATTATTATTATTATTATTATCTTGTCGTTAAAGTTATCCATATAATTTTCATAAATGGTATTATTAATTTAGATATACCTAGACCATATTTAACCCCTATATTCATAAACGATCATATCATTCACACCATATTAAAACCGCACATTTTGAAATACATATCGAACATATTTACATCCCATGTTTCAATATTTATATTTATACTCTTTTATTCTCCTCCTCCTTCTTCTTATTATTATCGTTGTTATTATTATTATTATTATTATTACTATTATTATTATTCTCATTCTCATTATCATTATTATTATTATTTTAATTATATACTTTGTTATGTAAATTGTGTGTGTGTTGATACAATTTCCACACGGGGGTTAATAGAGAATTATCTTATCTTATCTTATCTTCTCTCATTATTACTGAAACAACATGTAAAACTGGCCTCTGTCCTCTTTCTGGCCCTTGTAACGCCCTGATCTCTATTTGTCAATAAAAAAACAAAAGCAAACAAATAATACTGTAACATTGAAAAATGACATTATGTTGTTTACATTCGCAACAGTCGTCTAGGTAGTGACCCCAAACCGGGCCTCACTGTTTCTAAATATTACGACTTTCCTGCATATAATGGTAGTCAAACTCTTGAGGGAAAAATTCCCAAAGTCATTCACTAAAGACTTCATGATATTCTAGTATTTAATTACTAAACTTAAATGGTGTTTATAGGCGGTTTCAGCGTGTTAAAAATACGATGCCATACATGCTCAGCAACAAGGCACAGAAATCAGTCAGAAAGACTGTGTTTTGGTGTGGATCTGACGTTATTTAGTTATAAAAATAATACAGAAAATCATAAGTATAAAAAAAGAAGCGGTACGAATGGTATAAGGTACCGGTTTCCCATTGCTCGCTACAGTCATAATTTTCTAGGACGCAGGCAATTTGTCCATTGACATCATAAAAGATCATACCACATCTGTGTTACAATTTTTCCTCTTAATTTTCATCTTTTCCATCATCGTCAGAAATCTTATTGACCAAGAACACATCATAATTCGCTCTCAATTTTGCTTAACGCTTACACCAGACAAACTAGCACGTCGTGAACAGAAACAGAGGATTTTGGATGAATAACCCAGATCATTGGGTGCGGAATGGATAAAGTCTTCGCTATTGCTTCCCATTAAGCAACTCCCCAACGTGAGACCTAAAGGTTGATAATATGTTTCCAACAACAGTTTAAAAGATATAGTGATATTAAATAGACAAAATCATATTCGATAATATTATGTTTAAAAAAAATAACAGCACTTGCCAATGAGATTCAAACGGCAGAGGAAAAAATGGTAAGACCTGTTAGTCAAAATAACAGCGGCAGATCAGACTATGCACGCGCTTCGGACGGAAATCCTT
>BMAT01007879.1:2343-20906 GCA_019649035.1 Elysia marginata | reverse complement strand
CAAACTTAAAGTAATGAATTTTTTATTCTTTTTGGCTCCTCAGTCTAAACTTTTCAAGTCAAAGATTGCATACTGTTAGGAAGAAAATGATTTTGAGTTGGCTCCTTTAATTATGCGAATGAATGTATAAATTTATCATTCCTCTCCTTGCCCACACACCTACACATAGACACACTTCCAAGACAGCCTCCAATTAAAATCCATCTTATCTCGATAACATAAAAATATCACAGACTGCTTAGGTCTAAGGGCGTGGCGCATGGCTAACTTTAGTGGCTTATTTTTGAAAGTTAATAACCCTTCAACTTCCTTGTGTGGCTGAGTAGAACCAGGAAGCTTATTAAATACATTATAAGATAATTATTATGACTTCTATGCAATTTTTACCTTGGGTTAAAAAAACGCGTATCAACTCGTTAATTAGATTTTAGATGATGTTGTCAGTTTTATAAATGAGAGAGGGAGTCAGTGCACACAAAATTGATTAAAGCGATGCACACATTAGGCCTACTATGCGTATTAGATAATAATTGGTAAAAAGATGAGCTCTTACAATGCCCCTTATACAGGCTAATTAAAATACGTTAAGGTATGTCTAATCATTCATTTAATGAGTAATGTGTAAACACCAAAAAAAAATCAAAATTGCAGATTTCATGGCACTATTTTTTCTTGATACTATTTTACCTTATTACGAGCATGAGAATTACATTTTATTCGCAAGACACATAACTCGTTTGTGTAATGATTAAGAGAGTTGAATTATTAGTTCGAATTAGTTAATTTAAAAAAAACCACGTAATTTTTATTTTGGTTGAGGAAAAGAGGGATGCAGAATAGTAAGTAATACTGGTAATTATCTTCCCATCGATAGCTATCATAATTAAGAATCTTGTTACTACCATATAATTACATTTTGCGGGTGCGTCTGCTGTTATACTCTATGATAATTCATGTATATTAAATCCATACTCTAGTCTTTGAATGAGTGCATAAAATGTTCAACACTCAACCAATGGTTTAGTCTCTATTAGTGCGAGATTCGTAAAGTTTATTTCAAAGCAAGAGAGCTGTCAGCAGAGTGTCTGCATCATTTCTCGAAGTTCTGCGCTCACATTCACAAGATAAATCCGCGTAAGGCTATATAACTGAAAGACAAATTTACTGATCTATTGGACATTTTAACGCTTTGTAAAAAAAACTAACCCTAATGGAAACTCCAACTCTGCCTAAGTGAGAACCAGATGGGTGCAGTAACAAATTTTCTACCTCAATGACCGTCTTCTCATTTGTCAGTTGCTCACAGGTTAAAGTCTCCGAACTAATCTATTACCATTGTCTTTAAAAAAACGCAGGTTTTCAAGGTGTAATAATAATTTACCGAACATCTTTTTCTCTCTTGGCCATATGTTTTGGCAGCTTTCGCTTTAGATGTCTCTCTCTCCCTAACTTCTTTGGTCACTTTCACTCTGTTTATATCTGTCATATCTCTCCTGCTTCCTCTCTGTCTCCCTTTCTGCCTGTCTGTCTGTCTCTTTCTCTCCCCCTCTCTTTCTCTCTCACCGTCTTAAATCTATGGAGTATTTGACCATTATTAAGCATTACAGGTAACTGTGCCTAGGGTTATAAAATAAGTAAAATTGTATGAACCGTGTTGGCGAACACAATACAAGTTATTCTTTTCGGTGCCCTTTGTTAAACAACTTTTTCTACCTAAAAATATTCTCTTAGTTGTTAAGCCTTAAAACATTGTTAGTACTCTTCAGGTATAAAACTTAAAATAAAAAGTGATTGTTTGTAGCGTTGAACTTTTTGTAAATGTAAACTATAGTACTTTATACGAGTTTCCAACTGCTCATTGCCAATTAATGCACATGAACGCATATAAGATCAACGATACTGTTTAATCAGTGCACTACATTATTACAAGATATTTCACTGCCTAAAAACCTAGTCGGGTAGACTGCAGATTTAATACATAGGTAGAACGCAAGGGTAAGTACTAACTGAATGGTAAACTGAAAAAGTATCAACCAAATGAACTCATCTCAGGATTTGCGTCTTATTGGGTCCATATTGAGCCATATTTGTTAATGTTTTATACTAAATCTAGCAACTGCGCCAATCTGAAAGAAAAAGTGCTTCCTGAGTTATTTTGAAGTTGTCGTAATGCATCAAAGAAAGGTTTTAAAGAAAGGTCACAAATATGTGTGGTAAGCCTACAGAAATATGTTGGGCTAGAATATAGAAACCCAGTCCAGAGTATCTCTTCAATATAATTATTATAATCTTGTCTATTCGACGAGTGGCCGTAGCACTAGCAGCAGCAGTCCTGTCTGTAAAACCTATCTAGAGTAGGCAAACGCACTTTAGTATAAAACAAGATGGCTGGTGTCGACAAACATTATTTCCAAAGTTGACGAAAGCTGAAGCATAAAATGGGAATGCACGGAGAAGAGTTCCGAAGGTATGCAGATAAACAGCTTGAAGAAGAGATGAAGAAAGGGGCTCTCACCGTGTGAATCAGAGTAGACATAACCAGGAACTTTCCGATCTGATAACATCACTTTGCAAGTGACTTCACCAGCTTTATCCGAGGTGATTTAGCATGTTAGAAGTTAGTAGGTACTACCGTACCGCAGCCCTCTCCGATTATAAAGAAGTATACAAGTGTCAATGGCTAGAATCAGTCCGATTGGGCTCTGCACCTGAGAGGGAAAACTCTAAATGTCTACAACCACGAACGAAATCAAAGCCACCATATAAGATACAGAAAAGGTAGCTCGTTTTGAAGTAATGCAGCTTGGCCGAAGACGAGTTCCAAGAACGTTTTCGAGGAGACGACCACAGCAGGGATATGATGAAGCTAATTCAAGACAAAAATGGTTAAAAATCCGGACAAAACCATCCCACTGGCGTCATAAGTATATATATTTTTTTTTTCAAAATAGGCTTATGAGATGCAGCTTTGATGTTTCTTAAGAAAAGCAACGTAAGAGTCAGAAAAGGAATAACAATGGTAGACAAAGAGGACATACATGTGCAAGCCCATGGTGCAACTGGTGAAATCTCAGACGTTTTGTCAAAGATCAAAAACACAGAAAGGGTTAAACTTAAAGCAAAGTCGGCATCAAAGATCGGTGCGCCCGCAAATACTTTTCATTATAGTAATACGACTGGTTAATAATTATTGAATAAAATCGCTAAACAAAGCTCTAGGCTATTATTATCACTGAACGTTCGAGATACTGCGCCTCCTATCATCCATGAATCGAGTTGAATGTTGCCTGGAAAAACAAGAAAACAAGGTAGATCTAGTAATAATGTTACAGTAAACTGAGTAATGTCGAGAAGCCCGGAGTCGCCACCCTATGATAGAAGCGCATTGCATGAACCATAACCAACTTTGCTCATGATGCATGTATCAGGCGCATGTTACGGTCTCTTTCAAGCCAAAAATAATGTGCCCCTTGATTTAGGATCCATCGTTGGAGCGCTCAAGGTTTAGTTTCACTTACCGTATTCTGACTATCCCTGGTACCCTTTCCCATCATCCACACACTAAAAATATTGAAACGGTCAAGATAAGAAAGACCTTTACTAAAACGGAAAACTTTATTAGTTTTTCGGTTCCCTTTCTGTGCATTGTTCATGCGACCTAGAAGGGTCCTAGATAAAATAGATGAATGTACAGCTCTACTTGGTAGCATAAAATTTGAATAAATATATGTGGTCTTTCTTTCTATTTATTTCAGGAAGCTCTAAAAGAAAAAAAAGCGTCTCGATCCTCGTCTGTCACATAAACAAGATTTCGCTGTTGTAAACTATCCTGCGCTTTCGCCATGACTAACTTGACGGATACTCCTGGAGAGGAGCTTCCTCTTTTCTACCAAGAACTTCAAGTTTTGCAGTTATTTCTTTACGATATATGGGCCTGCACCCTGCTCTTTGGGCTAGTTTCCAACACACTAAACATAACGGTGTTTCTCAAGATAGGCTTTAAAGACAATGTTACAGTATCGCTATTGTTCCTGTCTATATCGGATCTCATCACCTTGATACTTAACACACCAACAATTGTCGTGTGGTTTACACATCAACACTTCCCTAATCACGAGTGGCCCTTTCATGCAAGCGTATTGCGAACAACCTTTTACTGGTATGGTCAAATTTTCTATGACTTTTCCTCTTTCACGTCGGTGTTTCTCGGACTAGTGAGATGCGCCTGTGTGGCCAGACCTCTGTTGTTTAAGTCAATGTTTACTATTACCAGGACTTTGATAATACTCGGTGTATTGTTCCTGGCTGCTCTAAGCTTAAGAGCACCTGTACTGTCCATTTTCCGCATCGACTGGGTACCCAAACCCCAAACAAATACTACATGGTTGTCCATTGTGTATACTCCCAACTTTGCGCAAGTTTTCACTGCCTCTGATGTAATCAACAGAAACATAGTATCCTGGGTGGCTTACATCATCGCTGTAGCTTGCGTTATAGTCCTGGTCACCAAACTTCTGGCAGCCTCAAGATTTCGACAATCTTTAGCATCACAGACTGCCATGGCTCACGGACCGAAGAACAAAAAAAAGACCGTTCCCTCTAGTAATGACAACTCGACTTCTATTCGTGATACTGTGAAAAGTGTGAAAGAGTCCAACAGCCAAAACGAGAAAACGTCAAACAAGCTGTCGGCAAAGGATTTACAAGTTATCCAATCTGTCACACTGATCTGCGCAATATTTATTTTTTCTCAACTGCCTTTCCAGTTTAACTCCACCATGCGCCTTGTTGATCCAGAGATGATGCCCGGAAGAAGGAAAGCATACGTATACGCATACGGTAGTCAAATAGCCTTCACTTTTAGTTACTTAAACGCGTCCATCAACATATTAGTTCACTACAATTTCAACTCAAGGTACAGGGAAACTTTTCTTAGTTTATTCTCCAGAAAGTCGGCATAGGTTGAAACACACAAGAGGCCCTTGCTCAATGCAGCTATTGTTTCAAATTCCCTGACCAGTTTTTTCAAAACATGCTGGTGTTGCCTGAAAAATGACTTTTTTTAAAACAATACTTCTCACTTATTTTCTCTTCACCATGACAAATTGTTTAGAGAATCGATGCACCTTAAAAAGCGTATTTTTTCAACAATGTTTTGTATTTTAATATACATGGACTTAATTGAGATTAAGAGAGATGCACATAAATAAAAGAAAAGTACTGTAAGCCTGCATGACATAGATTTTTAAGCTAGACCTACAAAATGGGAGTATAAGCCTACAGTCAATATTATATGGGTTTTTTTATGCTCATGGTAGATGTAACTTGGGACTTCAAATTAATCTACATTATTTCTTCAGTCTAATTTGAGTCTAGGAGAGAACTTTATTGGTGTATGAATTAGAATGTTAAGAGTTTAGAAATTATAAATTTGTACTTTTGAGTGATTTAAATTATATAGAGTACTACAGAGAAAAGAAATTAGCTGTTCGGATTGAAAGTTTCGACAAAGCGATTAATTTTTCAAACTTGAGTTTTTGGAATTTTTCGTTTTAAAATTTTAACATTTCAAGGAGTAATGAAGGAGAGGTACAATTTTCACACTCTTTGCCTAGCAGTTGTAGGCAGAAGAACACGCATACACACAAAAATTAATAGTTTTACCTGCTTTGTTAAATTGTGTAGAGTTTAGGTCAGATTTAGATCTAAAATCTAGATTAAGAGTCTAACAATTTAACTTACATCTAGAAGTAGAACTCAATTTAGATGACCTAGATTTAGTGCTAGATAATAGAAGATATCTTGATGAAGAGTCTGAATTAGCCCCAGATCTAGCTTAGGTTTTGGGTGGTATTTTTCACCATTGTAGACTCTGTGTGTCATACTTTCTTCTGTTTTTATCTTAGAGCCTAGGCTTTGCGTGTCAAGTTTAAAGGTTTATTTTTCCCTAACGGACAGCCTTGCTGGTATCGTTTTCGAGGATTCTGACTCGATGGAATCTTGATAAATTTTCCATTTTTATATACATGTATTTCATTTTTGTGATTATTATATATATGTATCGTATGCTAAATATACCGGTACAATGAGTTTTATAAAATTTAATCATGATACAAGTTATTCATTAAAGGTGGGTTAGGCCTACATGTATCTGAAATGGTATTAGAATGAAAAATGGAACGCAATTTTTAGAGCGTTCGATCGAATACCAGTAGATATATTGATCTAGAGTCTGTATTAAACCTAGATTTAGGCGCCATTTTTGACTCCACATGTCATGTTTTCTTCTGTTTTGGCCTTAGGGCATAGGCCTAGGCCTTGCGTGCCAAGACTTAGTGTCGTAATTCCTGAAGGTCTCTTTTTCCCTCAGATCGCCCGAAATTCCATTCGGTTCCGATTTTTCCGTAGATTTCCTCACTAGACAGTTTTCTAATTTTGGGGAGAATCAGATCGTGTGATGCATTGCAGGAGTTTGTCATCTCGAACTTCATTGTTATCCAACAAACAAGGCCGTTCTTTTCTTGATTTCCGACATCAGAAGAAAATGCCAGTAAACTGGAAAAAACATGGTAAGCATAACTATTGTTTTGAATTTAAAGCTGGACAAAGGGGAATCGTGCAGTGTACCTAAGTGTAGATCTAGGCTAGGAGACGCAATTAATGAGTCAGATGAAAAAATTCAATTTAAATCTGGATTAGGCCTAGATTCTATATCAGATATTGTTTTCAGATTTGAATATAGGTGTCCAGATGTAAATTATTTTTCTTTTGCTTGAGAGTATATAAAAAATTATAATTGGAAAGTATCAACCCTCGGCTGTAACAGCCTTTGGAACCTTCATTTTAAGCGATACCTTGCTCATAAAAATTTCATGTAGACCTATTACTTTGACCTGTCATTGAAAGAAAAACGTAGAGTGGGTATGGTGCCGTATCCGCAAGCGATTTAAGTATAGATAGCCAAGCGGCTTAATATCTAAATTCTCATTGATATGTTCTGCGTTTTTTTTATAGTCCGGTAGCGGTAATGTAAGTGAGAAAAGAATGACTAAATTTACAGTGGACAATGTTAAGGACCTTCGTTTTCACTTTGATGCCCGCTTTTGTATGGAAAGCTATATCAAACATGTTTTAAAAAATACCAATATCTCCTTTAAAATGTTGGGAAAATTCGGGAACTAATTCATGACTGTACTACTCAACTAGATGTACATGTATATGTTATGTACTTCTACATTCTTTAATAAGCAGCAGTTTGGGCTACTGTAATTCCCATTTGTAATGACCATCAAAGTACATGTATCTAATAGATAGACTTCAAAGGGTAAAAAACAAAGCAGCCGATAATAACTCGTAGATCAAAATTTGATAAATCACAGCATGTACATACTGAAAGAGCGACACTGGCTGGCGGTAAAATCCTGCATTAATTTTTAAAATTGCCTGATATGTTTTTAAATGTTTAAACGATCTATCCCCTACTTATTTGTTCGTAAAACAGGTACTTCAACTAGGACAAAGCTAAAGCACGAGGGGATCAATTTTGTTAACTTTTTTTCTAGAAACCGTTAGTGACCTCCACAAACTTAAATGGATGATCATTAGGTAAATAGTATGGCAGCAGAAACAGACAACACATTAATGGAACGTTGATTTATTTAAACTATGATTATGAAGGTTAATAGGTATAAAACGGCAAGAAGTATTGAGGTGCAATGTGTTTGTTTTATTGATGCCTAAAAATAACTTTCAAATAAGTTTTAGAAACGACATGGACTTCTAGCGAGGGAAAAATAGGTTTAACTAGCCAGAGAAAGTAGGAGATAATCTGCTGCTCCTTCATAGTAAGGTGATTTGAACTCGGGTCTTACTGTTACAGTTATGTATCTCACAGCTCGTCGTTCTGTTGTTCATCCAGTACGGCAAGACAAAAACGAAACCCAGTGACGATATTGATGAGAAAAAAATATTATCGATTTACCCTTTTTAGCACGCTCTTAATCTTTCAAAATGAAATAAAGCCATGGCTTCAAATTACAAAACTTTTATTTAAAGGAATGCAAAAATCAAGAATGGTTTAAAAGGGGGAATGCTTTACAAATTTGGTGGTAAAAATAAAATTCAAGAAAAATCTTATACATGTACCAAAATTTTGACGGCAACAATAAAGACCCCATTATAAGAAGACTGCTTTTTTACTGTCTTTGTTTAAATTGGTTTTTATTTTTTTTAAACATTTTTTAGCCTTGCCGTGGTAGTAGAAGGAAGACTCTATAAAGTTATCGCTACGTTATTTCGAATCATCAGATAATCCTGAAATGAGAAATGTCTTCTGTGAAACGCAATCTCAAAGTGGCAAAAATGTAGTATCACTAATGATATAGTCAGAAAGTCAGAAAGCAAGAAAACTGATCACAATAAAAGTTTTGGAATGGAACCCCCTTAAAAGAAAAGATTTCAAAGAAGACCTGGGGTCACATAAAGAAGGGTCACGGAAGAGGATAGAAAAATACGGACATGCATGATCTATTGTCAAAAAGATAAATTAACCCTTCAAAAACAGGTACATGTACATGTAGATGTAAAGCATTTGTTGGTCACCTATAAGCATCCCCAGGATAAGAAAGGCGGTGATGATGACTTATTAAAAGGTGTTTAAGTTTGTTAGCAGTGGACTGAAGAAGGCGTTAAGGCTGAAAGTGAAAATGATCAAATTAAATTACCACCACTTTGCGGAGTCTAAACCCTTCGCTAAAGATAGCTTTGACACTCACAACCAAAGGCACACATATTTTAAAAAATACATGTTTCTTCAATTTATTTAATTCACTACTAGCTACCGTACCTGAAACCTTTTCAACCAGTTATGTTTTGGCTGTTTCTGTCTCTATTGTTTAATTAGGAAAAAGATAATTTTTGCACATCAAAACTGCATACCGGTTCTATTAAAAAAAACCTACAGTATCAATTTAGATATTCGGCTATGGAAGATTTTAGAAAGATTTCGTTATTTTATCAATAAAGAAAACAGATTACAAAATTCAATGAAAAAAAAGAATTTTGAACAAAAAATTTAGTATGGAGTTGGATTTGGAGCACATCCATTTTGCACAAAATTAATTACAAAATTCAGACAAAAATTGGCTCACGGGCAAAGGTGCTAACTTACGTTTAGATGAAAATCATTTAAGTATAATTCTCTAACTTGTCCGCTTAATGCTGACTGATAGGAATTGGTAAAGTGAATATTTCTAACTTGGCCACCTACCCACTTAATGCTGACTGATATGGCTGGCCACCAACCTGCATGATTGATGCTGAATTAGGCACCCAAAACCCATTTTTTAATATATACCCTGAAGTTATACAATTTTGTGTTATTTGTGTAGGTCTTGGCAAACCACATAATTGGGTACCTTACGACTACACGGAAGCCACACTTTGATACTCAATTAAAAAAAAAGTTATGGTAATTTTAAATTGACAAAAATATTAGGCTCAGAGATTGAAATTTCGCAACAGTGATGCAAAGCTGATTTTGCTTGGTGCTAATTTGAAAAATTAGCGTTTCCAGGTACTGAAAATGTCATGACTTAAACTAAGGCAAAATTATGTTAAAATGTTACTCAATTTTTTTTTAAACAATGAAATGGTAACTTTTTTATTATTGAGCTTCAAACTCCAAAGTGTGGCTTCCGCATGGTTTTTACGTTTTTCAAAAATGGGTAAAAACTGAGAGTTTTGCGCCATTACAAAAAATTATGACACATACATACACTGCATATCAAAGTAATGTTAATGATAACAAGTTTGGTATCAAAATTTACAGAAAAACAAGCTCTTTAGAAATAAGCAATAGAATTGGCTTTACATAATTATATTTATTGCGAATTCATTGAATACTTCTGTTTCTTTATGCACCAATTACATAAAAAAAGCATTTTTCCCACATCTGGAGATTTAGCAACAAACCATGTAGATGTATTTTTATAATATAAAAAAATGTGGCCTTGATCTATAAAATGTCTAAACATATTACTTCAATTCATAATGGAAAACAAAGAAAAAACATGGTCAAACCAGTTATGATCATAAAATTATTACAACTATAATTATAAACATAATAAATAAAATTGTGCTCTGGACGGCGGAATAGGAAAAGAGAGTTATCCCATAAAAATTGATGCCCTCCAGTACATTGTAATTGGTCAAATCTAAACAACATGCAGGCTAAATGAGATATACTTTATGTTCTACTAATAGTGCCAGTGATAATAATACTTATGTGGTTTATATAAATATTCAGTAACAACATTATAAATAAATCAGTATCAGCAGTCAACTTTTGTAAATGAACCGACCTCAAAAATGACTTTACTCTCTCTATCAAATCTTCATGATTGCTTTTCAAAGTCGAATTTGTTACAAGTTATACAGATCTGAGGTACCTTAGTTCATCTTTAAAGGCTTCTTTTATTGCAGACATCTTCTTTTCCTGAGCAAGCAATATTTTTTCCAACCTTTCCACATCATAAACAGTACGACAAGGTCCACCGTACTTTCTTACTCTCTTCAAAATATCAGCACTCACGCCTATCTCTTTCATTGGGTTGAATTTTCATCTCTTGGTTTTGAACCATCTTCTCTAGTACCCAGTTCTTCATGGCTTTCTCTTCATCTGCAGATTGTTTTGATAAAAATTTACATGTACCTTGTTTTCTGCCGATAGCAAGCACCTTAGCTCGACTAGATTTTGTTTTCGCAGCAAATTATTGAGAAGTTTTATTTCTGTGAAAGGCATGGGTAGCAGAGCAGTTTAACATTTATCTGTTTGGTTTTCGCCTTAGGTCAAGGTCCAAATCCTCAAATGCACTTTCACCCACTAAGTTTGGAAAAGGATAGCGGCTCAGCTGTTTTGAGACACTACTGGTATCAAACCTTGCAAAAGAACCAGACAAGAAATCATATGCTGTCTCTCAGTCACTTGCAAAAACTCTTCAGCTATATACATGTATATATCAAACACTTCTGAAGCAGAGAGTGATTTGCGGCTTCAATAAAGGCATTGAGAGAGGGAGTAAATGGGATATCACTAATCATAAAGACTTCTCCAAATACACACTGATATGAAGGATCAATGAGCTCACTTGCATCAGAACTCCATTTTTAAGGCACTGTGCAACAAATATATACATGAAAATCAACATACATGTATTACATTTACAGCAGCTTTTGCTATACTAGTGCAGTGACCTTTACACTAAAACTGCCGGAAAAAGCCCTAGAAAAAAGGGGAGGAAATAACAAGAATTAAGTACATGTAGTTTTTTTTTCCGTTTGTAAATAATTGAGACCAAGAGTCTACTTGATAAATCGGACTACACTTATTTGAGATCTTGGAAGAATAAGAAGAGATCTTTTTTTTTTCTTTTTAAGTGGAGGATATATTTCAAAGATAAGATAACAGAAGCAACATAGAAATATTCCAGTACCAAACTAACGACATGAAAAAACAACTTTACAGGACCTCGACCACTAAGTCGAAAAAGAAACAATTTTGTTCATAAAATTTTTAAAAAAGGAACTGAATAAAAGGAGCTTTTCTACAGACAACAAGAATGGTTATTTATCAGAAGCTAATATTTAAAATCAAAGATAATCTGTACACTAGTATTAGACAAGAGCATGATGAGATGAGTTGCATAAAAACAACACTTTATGTTCTACGATTGGTGATACATGTATATGGTGTTATTTGTGACTCCATCTTATGTGACACAAAATAGACATGTAATGACACAATTTTTTAAAAGTGAAGTTTAAATATTACAACAAAAAAAAAACGACAAACGGTTTAGACCTACTAAATGTTATTAATAACATACCTATGGCAATTCAATAAAAAGAAATTTATTTAGTAAAACTTGAAAATTATTCAAAACAAAAGTACATTGAGATCAAGTGAACAAGCATGAAAATGCTGTACAAATCTTTCATCATTCGTTTTTTAAATGAAAGTTCTCACCTTACATTGATACAATGTACAGTAGGCTTATAACTATACACAAGATGCAAATTTTTAATACATGTACATGTACAATACATAAGCGTAAATAATGTCAAAATCATAATACATGTACAATATCCAAATTACAAATTGATAATTCGAGCATTAAATAAGCTAAGCTGAATGTTTTGACAACGTAAAATTTGAAAAAATCCACCTCTCTTTCTTTCTCTCTAGATCTAGCGCATATACATTGCCATTCTAGTCCCAACAATTCATGTAATATGGATGCCTGCAGTTTTACGTTTTAAGAACTTTTAAAAAACCATAAAGTTCTACCCAGAACATGAATTGGTAATAGTATTGAAAAAAACTCAAAGCCGAATTCTAAATAATACCTACTGTTTCAGCTGCATGCGATACGGATTTCAGTTTGTAAAAACTAGTAAATAAATTGAAACACACTAAGTATCTATTTGCTACGTCAAAAATTGTTGATGAGTACCGTATCCTGATTATATCAAGTTTATAAATTTATATTAGACAATGACTAGAATATAAAATCCAAAACAAAGTTTAGAAATCAACAAGCAATCGAAAGAGTATATTTAATTTATTTGGCAATCCAGTGATGATTGTAAATCACTACTCAACTTCTACTGAGACATCTTTGAGAGATAAGAAGGATCAGCACAACTGGTACATGGTTCGCAGTCCAGTATGAGTCTGGCAAGTGTCTTGAAGAAGACCATAGAACAGTCAATGGTAGAAGAGGATCTCTCTACTCTGGACTCCAGCATTCGATTAAAAAAATTCCTTTGACAAGGAATACCTTTATCAGGGTAGACTGAAGTTACCTTTGCACCAAACACATCTGCTGCTGCCATAAGTTGCCAGACTCCCATAAAGGTACAAGAGATTTGACCTCCAACAGCTCCAATACAACAGTATCATAGACACTGTCAGAATAGTGTTTTGAAGTCTCGCATACAACCGGAGACAAAGAATCATGAAAAGAATTGACAAAGTCTTGAACATGTTCAGCCAGCTCAAGAACAAATTCTACACCTGACCTCAAAATGAGAATCTTCTGTACCAAACACCGCAAGGCTAATGCTCTAGGTACACAGTTAGTACCAACACTTTTTATCAAAACAGGACCAATCCTGAATTCCTCTGGCATCAAGGCTTGGGCTACCTGGTCAATACACCCATTTACCTCAATTACTGTTTTTGTTGTAGTAGTCTCAGGAAGTGGAAGCTTCTGCAACAAAGGCTTCAACTTAAGCTATAGCTTGCACAGCTTTTGAAGAATCACACACTGACACTTTATCTGCATAGACCTTTTCAAAAAAGCTGTCTCTATCATTCATAGCAACGTGATTATCTGGAGGACAACAGAGTCAAAATGAGCCAAAAGACTGTCATCACTGATAGAATTATGGTTCTCTTGTGGAACGCTAGCAACATAACCAAAACTTGAACATATAGCAGGCTTCCTGGGTAAACTCTTTCAAGGAGGAAAGCAGACAAGAAATTTTTTGGATGTTCCACATGAAGGATGTTTGAACACACTCTTGTTTTTCCAAACAAATTGATTTCCATGTTCTCACACTCATCCTCTTAACCAACTAAACACAAAAGACATGTGCAAAACAAAAACTGTAGGCTACACCTGAACTGCCCTCACTTCCAGATGGAACGACACAATCATGCCTTTAACACACTTCAAGTTGTCAACTAAAATGCCATGGCGTTTGACTCAATCAGTCTTAAGTTCAAAACTGCAGACGACGTGATCTCACTGACTAGAAAGACAAAATAGAAAGACTCCTCACACAAAACTCATCAAGTTTCTTGGATACTCTGGATGGAAATTTTGCCACTTGCCACTGCCTTGGATGCATACTTTCTTTTAGTTTTATGGTGCCCCCTGCCGAATCAAACAAAGAGCTTCCTATGTCCAGCACCAAAAAAATGGCATTTATCTTTACTTTGGGATGGTCAGCCTGCAACTGAGTGAGATGGAAGAATGGCAAACGATTTTTATACTGACTTGAACAACCGTCGCTGAAAATATGGAGCAGTAAAATACCATTAGATTAGACTCAGCAAAGGAAGACACTATATCAAAAACAAGGCTGGTGAAGAATGAGTCATGCTGAAGGTCATTTGAGGAACAAAAGGTAATGAGTAACAACTTTCTTGCACTATTGCTTGTTACACAGATAAAAAAAAGAACACAAAGATGTAGAGAAACTTGTCTGTACGACCAGTGGGACTTCATTTTAAAATTTACAGAGATAATTCTCTGCATATTAGCTGTCATTAGACAGTGACCCTCCACTAGATTTTCTTGGAGATGTTGGTATTGCTTTCTGTGCCAGTGAGCAGTATAAATATGCTTGCCCAGAGAAAAAAATAACTTTCTAAAACACTGATGATGTACCTAATACTGTCTGTTTTAGTGACCAAGCCTTCAGAACTAACATCGGTTTTCTCCCATCACTTCCCATCTACTTTACTCTCTATTCTATGGCCTGCTGCCTTCTTGACTGTCTCCACTAACTTTGACACCCCACATAACTCACACTTTCTATCAATACACTCTCTCCTTACATCTTCACACATTGTTTTCTTCACTAACTCACCTGCATTACTAATTTTACAACTCATTGTTGGCTCTCCAATTTCTTGTTTCTGTCTTGAGAAAAACATTAAGCGCCTCCATTAAAAGCATAATGTTTACATATTTTTCGCATATAAGCATTGAACAAATTTGAGTGAATTGACGAAGGATACTACTTGGTCGCTTTCTCTTAAAAGTGGACAAGGACACTGTAGTTCCAAGGTGTTGCTACTAAAAGTCTAAAAATTATTAATACATGGTCTTTGTGAGGATCTTCTTTGGTTTACGCCCTGACTTCATGTAGGGTATGTCTACAGATAATTTACTTAGGAATATGGGGAATTGGGTAATGTCTGATCTCATTTTCATCCTGACATAAGACCATTTGGTTTGGTTCATATCTTCTCTGGCTATGATGTTTTTAAAAAATTCCAACTTGATTAATGCCACTCTCAACCTCATCAATAATCTGATAAAAACAACCCTATTTCTTCTTTAATGCCTTCTCCTGGGTCCTTCTCTGATTCTTTCTCTTTTTCAATTAGCAAGCGCTTGAACATCTTTTTATCCTGATATGTCTTTCTCCTCTTTTCTTTTTCCCTACTATGTTTTTGCGGATTTGCTCTGATTTTCTCTCTCCGTCTGGCCTGCCGAATACGGGCTTGCTCCCTTTTATGGCCAGCCTTCACCACCATCAATTTGGCTGCAGATCGTGTTGGGGTTGACTGTGCTCTTGGCTTAGATTTGGCACTTGGAAATGGACTGTCCTTTTTTATCTCTCTGAGTTTTTGTCTAAAAGTAGAAAAAATACACAATTTATAACCCCCATAAGAACAGGTCAGATTTAATAGTGTGTCATGGGCCAATTTTGAGAACAACAAATTAAAAAAAGATAAAGCCATGAAGTATTGACTACTAATCTCATGATGATAATATTAATAAAGTGGGTTAAAAGTTATAGGCCTACTTGTATTATATTGATACAGCTTGAAAGCAACCCATTTTTATGCCGTTGACTGAGATGGAGATATAAATGTGACCTCACAACAGTTTTAAGTGCATCATGGTGAAGTGCCTTGATTGATAACACGCAAAGATAGTCACTAATCATGATGCAATAAATTAATATAGAGTATAATCTAGAAATTATTGAAAGGATAAACCCTAAAAGTAAAAATTGTCGTAAATGCAACAAATTTTTTTTCAAAAGAGTCCAAACAAATAGGGCCAAGAAAAAATGTTAAAACCGCAAGTTTATGTTCTAATTTTATCACAAGTATGTCGTATGATAGACTTTGAGCCCCAAATTAATAAAATATAGGCCTACCATAGCTGCAACGTTTAAGTATTACTGTTATAGACCTCTTGAAAGGAATGTCTTTATGGGTTGAAAACTGGTAAAGTTTGTAGGTCTCTATTGAAGTCTGAATCATAATGTCCACCTAGTTTATTGGGCAACTCAATACCCAGGTCAAATATTTTAAAAAAGGGTTAATGTCTAAAGAGAACTTGGAAGGCTAAAATTTTTTTTTGTCAATGCCTTTTCCCAAAAGACCCAATGATTGCATAATACTTTAATAATTAGTACAATAAGATGTTATAAAAGAAAAAGGCCTACCTTCTCTTTTGTTGCCGTTGTCTAGAAAGTTCCTTTTGTCTTTCTTTTTCTTCAGGACCCAAGCTATTTTGCCATTTCTTGGCATTTGCATGATTTTTACGCCTCCTTTCTTCATCTTTTTCTGGGTCTTCTGCTTTTAACCTAGCTCGATAGTCTCGGCATTTCTCTGCATTTGTCTTTGCAGAGGGCTTTACTCGTTTTTGAGGCAACTTTGGCCTCAAACCTGACAGGAAAGAGTTGAAACAAAGACAGACTATCAGCGTGACACAAACATAGATTTAATGAAATACTCCTTTACTTCCATTGTTTTAACCATTTGTAGTCAAAAGCGTTGAGTTTTTGCTTTAGACTGTTTAGTATACAGAATAAAACAAAATTACACCAAACAGTAGGAGGTTTAAATCCACAACTCCAAACATATTATAATAAGAACATCTGCAAATGGGTTCAGCCATTCAACTACCGATAGGCCTACCGTGTTGTCCGTAGTATTTGATATTGTTTTAAAATTATAGGTTTACAAGCACGTTTTATATACCATACGTGTAAATAGATCTATTATAAATGATGACTTTAATCTCTTACACAATCCACAAATCAATGAAAAAAAAAATAAAAAAGCTGGCCCTATGAAAATTTTTGGCATCACCCCAATACTATAGTTTTGCATCAAATAAAGCTAATTTTAATCAGAGCTTTCTAACTTTTAGGTTAATTTAAAACTATAACAGATTTATTGTTTTGTTTTAAAAAGAACAAGCTTCAAAATAAAAGTTATTTGCAAAAACTTCACTCTTGTGAACAAAATCAAAATCAATTCAATCTACGCAATAGCAAATACATGTAACACCATTATTAGTAGGAATTATAAAGGGTTTACTGATAATCAAAACGGAAATCCACAATGCATTTAACAAACTTCTTTCAAGAGAGTAAATTACAGTCAAACAGCATTTTGGAGACTTAGACTTATAGAACTAAAAGATTCAAGTATTATTTGTGACGCTTCAGCACCGTGACCCAAAAGAGGTGTATCACCCTTCTTGTTTATTTTGTAGTAAATAACAGTTAACACCAATATGGATTCCAACAAGATGACCCAGATAGAAAGTATTTTTTTTTTGTTAATCATTTCAAATAAATTACTTTCATGAAAACGATCTATCTATTGAAAGGCAATTCTAGAGCCATGGAAATAAACAATTAACAACTTCAGTGTTATTTGCAACAGTGTGACACAAAACAATTGCATCACCCAAAACATTCTGTAGCAAATAACACCATTTGGTATGTTATTGTTAACAAAAACTTGAAGAAGTCATGGGGAGCTACTATTTTTAAAATGACTTACTAGAAATTAAAAATTAAAAGATAGAATATACAGCAAAATCAATTCTAGAAATAAAATTACAGATTTTTTTACTTGAAATTTCAAGTGTTATCTGTGACAGCTTTTTTAAAAGCATTCTGCATTGTGATATGAAACAGCTGTGTCACTCCCAAACATCTTGCCACAAATAACATTTTTTCATGGAAGCCATAACTACCAGAGCACCATTATTGGATCAATTTATTCCCAGATACAAAGAATCTTTTCTTTTTTATTATAGCAACTTAAGAGCTGAAAAGCAGTGATATTCTATAGTTAGCTAGATGGGCTAACGCTATGTTAGCGATCACAGCTTTGTGTGACTTCACTGCGCAGGCTCGGATAGCGAGGTAGAACTCCCTGCCTGCGTAACTTTGATCCCGGAAGCGGAGGTGAAGGCACTTAGGAGACAAAAGAAACATAAAGTTAAATCCATTGGATCGCGCGCCCCAGCCTGTTACTTTCCTTTAAACAGCATGAATATGTTGTTTTATTTTTATTTCTTCATTAATGCGCTTTGCTTTTAAATAGAAAACTAGTAAATTTATTAATCTAACTCATTCAAGTTCGTAGCCTATCTCATAACTGTGGAAACAAGTCGCATATCCAGTTTTTTAATGTGCGCATTCAATCACTTGAAGCTCCTGCATAAGATCTAGAATCTAGATCTAGAACTAGCTAGATTCGGCGATAGAAGCGAACCAATGTCATATTGTGTGTTATTGCTCGAAAAACTTTCGTTCATTTTTCCAAGACTAAATTGAACTTGTAGGCTATCTCGTAGTGTCTGCAATTTATTTATTTTCATATTCCAACTAGATCTACTTAGGCAGTATTATAGGCCTACACGCACAATGGAAATTGCGTTCATTGTTCTATTCAAATATTTATATATGTTTATGGGCCTAGGTCTACCTTATATTATAAAAAAGACTATTCA
>BMAT01007878.1:29110-41177 GCA_019649035.1 Elysia marginata | reverse complement strand
CAAGATGGAAGAACAAGGACAATGATCAGGATAGCATCAGGAGAAAGATGGAAGAACAAGGACAATGATCAGGATAGCAACAGGGGCAAGATGGAAATACAAGGACAATGATCAGGATAGCAACAGGAGCAAGATGGAAGAACAAGGACAATGATCAGGATGGCAACAGGAGCAAGATGGAAGAACAAGGACAATGATCAGGATAGCAACAGGGGCAAGATGGAAGAACATGGACAATGATCAGGATAGCTTTACTGGCTATACATTCACTGAACATTTGGATAAAGTAAAGAAGGAACATAGACACATTTAAAATGTGTTTTTTACTGACATCAGTTTGCTTCAAGAGTATTCTTTGTAATTGTAAGTATGTAAGACCGTACAGAGTTAGTTTTTTTTTTTATTTGTGTAAAACTAGTGGAGAACCCGCAATATTTGCGGGAAAAAGTGAACAACCTTTCCCTTCTGAGTTCCTGTAAAACAGTCTGGAGCAGCATTGCTGTTAAACAGATTGCGGAGCTTAGGAACCGCCTTTGGCCCATTAAAAAGGTTTTTTTTTAATCTAGACATCAAAACTCTAGGCCATGACACTGAATGTAAATCTAAGGCTAAGTCACAGTTTTTGTATGCACTTTGGTGGTTATAAATACTCAAGTCTGAGTGAAACAAAATAATCATTATTAAGAAAAAGAAGAATGCAGAATCTAGATCTAGAGATCTAGAATAGTTCACGGGACCTAGATCTAGAACTAGCCGAATTTCTTTGAATGCCCGATCATGCTCGGGATGAAGTAGTCACCTCTGAATGTAGATCTAGATTTAGATCTAGTCTTGGTAAAATCTAGACATCAAAACTCTAGGCCATGACACTGAATGTAAATCTAAGGCTAAGTCACAGTTTTAGTAAGCACTTTGGTGGTTATAATCAAATCTGAGTGAACCAAAATATTAATAAGAAGAATGCAGAATCTAGATCTAGAATCTAGCCTCTGCAACAAAAAAAACAAAAAATTCACGTTTACATTGCTACCAAGTAAGCTAGATCACTTCTGGTGTCAATAGTTACGCCTAGTTACAATGGGGCGATTACTCTAGGCCATCTCACTGAATGTAAATATGAACTCTGCTGTTGTAAAAACATGAAGTAGGCTTTAGCCGGGGTCCGAGTTAATATATGTTCTGACACCTGCCGTTTATTTCATGTGCACATCTAGTCATTTTTTTTTCTCAAAATCAAAGTAAAAAAATCCAAACTGTATTCAGTGAAAATTTGAGGCAAATCGGTTCAGTAGTAATGTCTGAGTAGGATTCGAAGGTGAATTTTTTTTTATAATAAGATAAGTACAAATACGAAGTTGATTTTCTTTTTCTTCCCTTCACAGGTTACCATTCTTGATGCAATGGGAGAAGAAATGGTCTTTGAAGTCAAGACTGGAAGAGAGTAGAAACAATAATAATAATTGGTTTCAAGGGATACATGTCTATCTCGCTCTCTCTCTTTCTTATTCTCAAGCAAAATGAACGCCACAATCAAAGTCTTTATCTCTCAAGTAGAATGATCAATTCAATGAAATGGTAATCTATCCTCCCAGACAGATGATTTAAAAAAATCAACATCCCCAACTGGTTGAAAAAAACTGGAAAGGCTAAAATGCAAGGAATCTGAAATAAGTTGTGTCAAAAGAAAGCAACAAAAACCAACAAGGATATCACCATATCAGTTGTATTGTCAAAGACGCTGTGATACAATTTCAGTACTGAATACAAAGAAGCTTGTTAAAATGAAAGTGCACATATATATTGTTTTCTGTATTTGGGATACTTCATAATGACAATCACAAAACCTGATAGTTAAAAAGAAAATAAAAATTTACTCTGAGATCATTACCTTTGACTAAAAGCTTTGCTATGAACCATTAAAAATTGTTTTTTTTTAGCTGCATATAAAAAGTATTCAATAAAGAAAATTTAAAAAATGCAATTTGATTGTTATCTTTACTTTGTTTTAAAACCATGTTGTTCATACAAGTACATAGTTGATGTACAATACAATCTTTCTTACATTCATGTATGTCTGTCATTCCAGGGTGAAAGACTTGGAGTTGGATTTCAAATTTTTGAGAAAACGCTCTTTCAAGGTCTTTTTTTTCTCTACTTTTTGTCAACATATTAGGTAAAGAAAAGTTAAAAACAACTTTTCACAAAATATTGATAGTTTTATAAAATTTTGACGCATGGAAGCTTAGAAAATGTCTCGTTTGAAATAGCAATTTCTTTAAAGTCAAAAACTGTGACATCTGACGCAGTCACCCTAGGCCCTAGACATATTTTAATGAATAAATTTTGGTAATTCATTTTGACTATCTTGAGAGGTTTTTGGTGTTGTTTCATTAATGATGGTTTTGATGGAAGGGTATTTTTACAAGCCCAATTCCACTTCAAAGGTGCTCTCAGGGCTTGGGTCCCAAAGACAATTTACGGGCTGCCACCCAGAGACTAGCGGGGATACCATGACTTAGCCTCAGCCGGTCACATTATACTGACACCGACCCAACCAGTAGGGGCCCGGACTGTGCTCGGCTGTGTTTCGAACCCGCGACCTCTTGGCCACGGAGCGAAGCCACTACCAACTGAGCTAACTAGGCCCCTGTTGTTTCATTAAGCAGAGAAATGAAACTTAGCATTAGGCTATATAAAGCTATTTCAAAATACACACTCTGAAAATTCACTTGACTCTGTCAACAAGAGGGTGCAATGATTCTGACCTAAATCTTTCTCTAGGTAAGGAAATGTGTATCAAAAATACTCTGAGAGCATTTTATTTAAGCTGCACATTATTTTTTCCCGATTGTAACACAAGAAAGTGTACATATTCTGCAAGAAGGAATGCGGAAGAGATTGAGTTTATCAAGTTGTAACATAGATTTCCTATGTTGTAACGTAGATATATAGATCAGAACCAATGACTATAATTACATTTGAAATTCCAGCACTTACATGTAAAATTAACCATTTAAAATTTTGTTGAAAATCAATCTTCAAATTACTAAAACAAATATTGATTTAAGTACTCTTCACGGATCAAAAGGTTTCACTGCAGACAGGTCCTCTATGATCTATCCACCAAACAATCTGAAGAAACAATAAATACATTTATTGTTTTGCTGAACAAAACGTATGACATGTTCAAATTAATCTGCTAAAACTCACAAGCATTTTAAGTCATAAGCAGCCATATTACTTACAGTATTATTCTATCACACATCAATTATATGTACATTCTAAAAGTTAAGAAAATTAACGTCATCTTTGCACAGTTATCCTAGTTTGAAGTGAACAGAATACCAATTATATAAATAAAAACAAAGATTCTTTCTTCAGCAACAGCGGCTATGCGTAAAAATTGCTGAAGCGAAGAAAAGGTTGCTGATTTGGATAACATCTTTTTTGTCCTTGTGTTGTTTTCTTGCATGAAAACAAAATTATTTCAACAACCAATTCCCTTAAACTAAATTTTTCCTCTCTTCCTTTAATTTGACCCCAAGTAGAGATGCAGCAACGGTAAGCAGACAAACACAAAACATTAAGCTTTTGACTAGAAATAGAATCAATCTGAAAGGACACAAGCAACAAACAATACATTTATTCACAAATCACGCTTGTGTAAAGAATCCAAAATCTTGTGGTCGACCAATTCATGACAAAGAATGTAATTTGGGCAATTAAGGTGTCGATTCTTGCATAACAAAAGAGAATAGCATATGGAGAAAGAAAGAAAAATAGTAAAAGAGGGAGCAAGAGAGAATGATGGGGAAAGGAAAAAAAGGACAGGTATCAGCTAAAATGCGTACAGATTTAAAACTTAAGGACAGAATACAGATAAGGAAGACAAAATTTAAAAAAAAAACGTGTTTACATCCATAATATCCATTAATTGGTGACACTACCCATTTGGGCTTCTAGATCTCAATCTAAACTTATACTCGCCTTTTCTATTTTGTGAATTTTTGTTCGCAAAAAACTTAATACTTATAAGTCTTGTATCCAGGGTAAATGAGTCGGAAGTTGGAAATAAAGTTTTTGAGAAAACACCATATTGAGGTCTAATTTTTCTTCTTTTACACTCATATTTTAAATTAACAAAAGGTTTAATAACTTTTCAAAAAATATTAATAACCTGGTGAAACTTTTGGCGTATGGAAGCTTCGAAAAATGTCTGGTACAAAACTTCTAACGTTAAAGATCGCAACATCGGACTCATTCGCCGTTGATGCGAGACATAGGCCTATCTATTGGATAAATTCTATAATGTAGAAGATAACAAATGACTCAAGTCAATAGATTTTTCTTAAAGATCTAGAGGTGGTTTTAGCTAAGATAGAAAAGGAAGTTTTACTGATACTGAAAGAAATTTGGTTTCACAGATGCATCTCACAATTAAGAAATGAATGATAGGAATAAAAATATTGACAATTAAGCACACACAAACATCTTTGCCTGTATGTTTTATGTTCAGGGTGCATGAATCCGAAGGTGGAAAGTCTTGTTTCAGGAAATGACTTTTCAAAGTCCATTTATTTTTCTATTTCCATATTTTCCATCTACGAAAGTTCAGATATCTTCCCACAAAATTTTGATTGATTCCTTTAATTTTTAAGATTTGCAAGCTAGGAAAATGCATTTCTAAAAAAGGCAACAGCTTGTGAAATATGCAACGTCTGACCAATTCACCCTGGTTGCTACACATATAGACTCGTTCATGAAAACTTAACTAAGTTGAATGAGTTCAAATTGATCAAATATAAAATTAAAAAAAAAAAATTACATCTTTAGATTTTTCATTTCTGGCAATTTCAATTTCTAGTAAAAAGATTTCCATTGCTACACTTGAGAGAGACTGATCCACTGCAGCTCTCGTCTTGACTTTGCATCTTTCGTGTTGGATTCTTTGGTTGGAATCTCATCAGCCATAGCTCTCTCCCACAGAGGATACATGTTGTTGATCATTGACCAGTAATTCGCCTGGACACAAGAAGAAAGAGAGAGAATGAGAGGGAAAAAAGAGGCTGGAAGAGCATATCATTTTTTTTTTTTTTTAATTTAACCCCTTCACTGCCGGGGAATTTATCTGCCTGTACCATTAAAAACTTTATTTTTCAAAGTAACACTAAAAAAATCGGAATATCTGATTTTTAGCAAAGAGAATAATCTTTACCGATTACTATGGGCATATGTTTTGCATGGTTATGTGATTTTGACGATTCATGAGACTTAAAAAACAAGAATAGTGTACCCCGAGTGAGACTCGGGGTATAGGCAGTGAAGGGGTTAAATGAAAAAAATCACAAACTTGAAAACAAGTGACGAAAGAAACTCAGAAAGAGTAGATGAAAACAACGAGAGAGGGAGGGTGAGAGAGAGAGAGGAAAAAAGAGATCACCACAATTATTCAGTTTGTCTTACCTGAAGTGCTGTGAATCTTGGGCTTTTTTGAGCATGAATACCATCATCAAGAGACTCCTCAAGAGTTTTAAAGTCCTGATATCAGAGTAGAAAAACAAGGAAAAATGAAATAAAAACTGTCCTAAACTCCGTAATCCTTATGCTTGAGAACAAAGTGAATAGTGCGAAGAGACTTATCATGAAAAGTATCTATCTTACTTTGAATTATTGGATTATCTGATCGCAATTAAAAAGATTTAAAAAAGCTAAAAAAAATAAAAGACGAAAAGCAAGGCTGTTCTCTGCATCACGATCAAACCATCTCTACACTTGAGAAAAAATTTGGTGTACCATGTGACAAGTCTCATTACAAAATAAATTTCATCTTTTTTTCCTATCTTATATAGAGGAAGAAAAGGTATATAAATTTTTCATATTTTTATTCACCTTAACCATTCTGTCATTGCGTAATGCTGCCTCCGTATCGTTTAAAAACCTCTCCTCAGGGTGTTGGTCGTGAAGCATGTTTCTGCTTGTGCGTAGCAAGGCTTCTCTCTTGGTAACACTGCAAATCAATAATTAATATGGATTGAAAACTAACCGCCCAACTTTAATACTAACCATGTCTTTAGTATAAATTTTAACACAATATTTAAAAGTTTCCCTGTAGATTTATGAAGAATTTAGGCTTAAAAAAAAAACAATGAGACGACCAGGTAAAATAAGGCACAAGTCAGGGTTATAAGATTTTAAGTTTAGTAACATTTTTCAAAACTGTTATTAATTTTGCTCTTGAACTTGAAGAGGTTGAAAAAAATAATAATTCTAGCTATGAACATAATATGAGTTACGTCAATCTTAATACTATAAAAAACTGATGCAAATACAAATACAACGATGAAAAAATAAATTGATGTCAACTTTGTTTAAGTCAATTTTTAGGAAACATCACTAACATCATGGACCATTGAGTGATTGACATGGGTGAAAAATACAGTTATGTGCAAGTCCTTATAATATAATACATAATAGGGGCAGCGTGGCTGAGCGATTAGCACAGCGGACTCGAGATCTGGAGGTTGCGGGTTTGATTCCCGACCATGCCATGTTGCAATTGCCTAGGGAAAGCAATTTACCCTAACTTTCCCCAGTCCACCCACCTGTAAAATGGGCACCCAGCTACAGGCTTCAAATGTATTGGTCTGCAGGGGCATTAGTGGCGCTGCTCTATGGCGACAAATTTCCCAAAAGGGATTAACATAGTGCATTAAAGAAAAATAATTGGACAACAGAAAAATCAACTTAAGTGAAATCAGACAACATTTTCAAAATGGAGTTGACTATGAAGTCAAGTTGCTTCAGATGCTTTCTTACTTACATCTCTTCATGTAAAGTGTTGAGTTGCATCTCTTTGTCCGTCCATTTTTCCAGTTTATTGTGGTAGTTGATGGTCTCGTCCAGTACAGACAGTTGTTTCCCTTGGCTCATGATACTAGTAAGTTACCAGGGAGGGTCTGGGATTTCAACTGTTACCTTTAGTTAAGGTAGAAGAAACAAAACCATTCCTGAAATAAAATACTTTGTGTTTGAAATACAAAGCTTCAAATCACAGATGACACTTGACAGACACAATTTACTTTCAAAAGCTTTTCTGTACAATAAAAGAAGCAAATTATTTTTCATAAATCACAGACAATGATCATAATTATGTTAAGAGCGATAACTAGTACCGTATTTATAAACATCACAGAGACAGTTTGGCCAAATATGAGTGTAAATTGTAATGAAGAAGATTTAGAAACTTGAACAGCACAGACTACAGTAGACACTAATGTTCAACCTAGCCTAAAGACTATTTGTATGTGTTTAGCTTTAGAAGATAACATATTAAAATTATTGTTATTGTTTCTGAAAAACAAGTCACAGAAAATGTGCAAAATGTTAGAGCAATTATAAATGAAGTAATAAGCAGGATATATATACATTTATGGGCCCAAACAGATTTCGTAGTTCAGATGGCTGAGTCTACATAAACATAGCTATGTGTGGCTACATTTTGTTGAAATTTGCTATGTACATGTAAAATTTTGAGTGCACACGGTACATAATTCCCCTCATCACTATTTAACTGTCAATAGTGAAATCAACTGACTCTTAAATTTCAAACCAAAACATTTTCTCTGTTGATAATAGCAATGTCTTGAGAAAGTCCTGGTCAAAACACTTTTTCTCTAAGTAAGAAAATTAACCCAACATAGAGAAGGGCCTTATGCTGGTCTGCATGAAAATTAAAAGCTGAGGAAACTAATAATAACGGTCTGTAATTCTTAAATTGTGCTGCACACAATTACGTACGTACATAGCAAATTTTAGGATTTCAATTTAATGACCTGTACATTACTACATAGCTGAAATTCTCAATTCAGATCTGCTTGATTCGACTTTGAGCTATATTTCTTTTTCTTTTAAGGTTTAGATATAGGCTAGAGTTTAGTGTCTTATAGATTGTATAAAGGTTTAATGCTTTGATGTCTACATTATTCAGCCACTAAATCCATTGCGACTAGTGGGAAGAAACCTTATAAATCTAGACCTAGAACTAGATTACAGTTGTTTAGCATTTCAGTAAAACTCATTGTAGTACCGGTAGGGCATGGACTCCAGTGCATGGGCCAGGGGCTAGGTTGTGGCCATAAGTCCTGGCTGTTTTTAGTATGAATAACATACCTTCACGTGCACGTTTATCTTGTATGGGCGGCAGTAGACCTAAGTTCAAAACTATCCGTGGTGTTACATTCATTTAGAGGTGTTGATCGAGAGATTTATAGCTTCGATTTAAACTAAAGAAATAGATCTAGATCTAGATCAGTCTATATACATCTAAATCATCTACTGCTATTTTGTCTGCTTCCTCTATTATTTTTGTAACCCGAAGACGCTTTGGCGTTGCTACAGGAAGTTCGCTTCGTGAAATAGTTCTTTCGTAATAAGAGTTTCAAGAGAAAATCACAATAAAAGAAAAAACAACCACTGGCAAGCCTGCAGTAAAATATTTACCTCAGCCGACTAGAGAGTTCTTAGTTATGATAAAGCTCTAAAAACTAAAATCGAAACCAAGGCAAAATCATCTTCAACAACATGGCTGACTTATTAGGATCGATCCTGGGTTCTATGGAAAAGCCCCCGACAATGGGAGCAGAGGAGCGAAATAAAGCTAAAGGTATGCATATTTAAGCGGCTCTCACATTCATTGTATTGTTTGTAATCTTTACCCCCAACAAATAAGTCATACTCACAGATTATCTTGATCTAGATCTAGGTTCTAGACCAGACTGTCTTCGAAGACTTCTAAAGGCCTAGAGATTTAGACTTAGATCTAGATAGATCAGATCTAGATATAGATCTAGATTTTTTTTCTTCTTTCAATTCATTATATTTGTGTCAGTGACTCATTAGAACTAGACTTGAGACTAGATCTCTTTCTAGATTAGCCTCTCTGTAATTCTTTCTCCAAGGTCTTAGACTTAGTTTTAGATAACTAGGCCTACTTCCCCACACCCATCATCCATCTAATCTATAGGCTACTTCTTATAGATTTATAAATAATCTTATAAAATTTAAATCTACTCTACATTTAGGTCTCTAGATCTATTCTCTCAAATCACATACATAGTAAGCCAAAACATTGAAATGATGAAGACTTGTAGAATCTAGGAGAAGTTGCTAAGGCGGGATAATCCTGGCATTGGCCCGCTGGCGAGACTGACGAAATGAAAGGAATAACAACCCATTTTTAACACCAGCGGGCCAATCCCTGGATAAAGCTGCTAAGGCACTGTTTTTTTTTTTAATGAATCCCTCCCATTTGGCGTTAAAGAAGGAATGAAGTTAGTAATAGCGGTATGGTGCAGTTGAGCGACGGTATCGGTTCATTGTTCAGGATGGGCAACAGCGAATACTTGTTATATTTTCGGAAATCGAACTATTATTTTTCGAAACCAATGTAGATCTATGCCTAAATAATTATGCACCACATACAATCATTAATTGGATTTCTACACAACGGTAGAAATTGTGTTACTCCGTAATTTAATAGCTCTTTAAAAACAGCAAAACTGGTTTGATTCCTATCGCCAAGATTAGACCTAAGCCTACCATTTATCGGATCCGTCGGATTCGTAATTTATATTGATTATCGAATACTTGTCATAATCCATTTGCCCATGATTTGGCAGGGCCGACTCTCAACTGCACGATTACCGTAATAGCCATAAATCACCTGTTCTTTTTGTGATAAAATTAAGACTTTTAAGTTCGAAAAAAAGATAGATTTTTATCATGCTTTTAACATAAAAACTGATCATGTCTAATGGTTTTTGAATTAAAATATTTTTTTTCTACCAAAGCCCAAAAAGCTCTACTTGAAAAACAACAGGAGGCAGAGAAGAAAAAGCTCGATGTTTTTCGAAAGAAGGTAAATCATCTAGATATTTTAAAAAACTTGAGATAACTGAATTTTGAATCCTTGCAACATTTTTTTATAATGTGTATATATAATCTAAATAAACCATTTGTTTTTATAAATTAAAGGGTAAAAATCTAAAAAATGTTGGTGGTGTAAGCAAAAAAAATATCGAAAACCCTTTCGTGATTAGCCTACATCCTGTTATGCCAGGTCTGAGGTTGTCTCTTAGTTGAGAGATAAAAAAAGTTTGTAAGACTATTGACAATATGAATATAACTAGTTTAAAAGTGTTATGTTTTAAAAGCAGTTTTATTATTTTAAAATAACAAAAGTCTACAGTACAACTGAAAAGAATTAAAGAGCAGAAGAGTTGTAGTAAATACTGGTATCTCCCGTCCAGGGTGAATGAATGACTCAGATGTTGCCATTGTTACCTTCAAAGGCGTTGGTGTTTTGTCAATTGAAGTAGAATTTTTTTTCCAGGTTTCCAAATGTAATTAAATTATCAATATTAAGTGAAAGAAATATTAAAGATTTTGGTGATTTCAAGTCAAAAAGAAAAAGAGGGAAAAACAGAACTTTCAATCAATGGCGTCTTCTTAAATTAAAATAAAAATCTCCGATTTCAGACCATTTGCCCTGGATGCAAGACATATGCCATGGTTCTTTGTTCTTTGTTTTTATAATTTTGTCTGGTTTGACTTTAAAGATCGAGGTTTGTTAAGTATAAATTTTTTTTGTCATGATAATTTTTGCATATTTATGACAATTTTGACTTTGGTCTGTCAAAAAAATCTTTGTTCTTTTTGTGTCACTTTGCTTAGATGGTTTCTAGTCATTGTGGTTTTTCATTGACATATATATATCATTATCAGATGCAAAAGAGTATTCACGACTTCATCAAAGATGGAAAACAAGAGAAAATGAAATTTGAACCCATGGACAAAGTCTTTAGAGCCATTGTGTAAGTATGCGTTGACTCAAGAAAAGGCTAAAAATTTAACGAAAAAACATTATTTTGTTCATAGATTAAGAAGCCTCGGCTTGGAAAGATAAATTTTTAGCTTGTTTTTTTTTTTCAAAGTTCTAATTAGTTTTTGTAGATTGTCAGAAATAAAATGATATTATATCTGTCAGAAATAAAATGATATTATATCATTAACTATTGTGCTTCTGCCTAGTTTCTGTTTTTTTTTAAAAAAAACTTTTTGCCTTCTTTTTTTTTTTTTCATATGGCATGTGTAGGTACCTCAGAGTTTTATTTTGAAAGTTTCTTCTCTTTTCAAATCTAAATTTTTACAGATCTGTACCATTTTCCAGCTGTTTTCTTTCATTTTTAAGCCTGAGAAACTTAAGAAACATCCAAATGGCTCGTGTCGAGGGTAATGAGTTGGATGTCACAATTTTCAGGTTCAAAGAATTTGCTGTTTTGAACAAAGCATAGTTGTAACCTTCCATGTATGTGAAAAGTTTCATAAAATTATCAATATTTTGTGAAAAGATATTAATATTTTCGGTAATTTAAAATACAGTAATACAGAAGAAAAAACAGGAGAAAACTAGACTTTTAAGTGGCGTTATCTAAAATAAAATAATTCAGTCCAACTTCCAACTCATTCACCCTGGATGTGAGACAGACGTCAGAAATAAAGCTATTGATTATGAAGATTAATTTGATGAACCAATCAAAGCAAGAATGAAAGATCTTAGAACCAAAAATGTAGTGAGTGCTTCATCATCCACTGCAAATGTATCGGTTCCAATGCAGACGAATATACAGCTTTTGAAGTTTGTCTCGTTGCAAATTATTTACAAATTTCTGCATTGATCATGATTGATGCTTTTTATTTAGTTATATTCCCTATTTGTTTAAAGCTTGAAAACTGAATGAGCACACAAGTTTCCTGACAGATCCCATGAATAATGACTAAGTCAGTGCCTCTACATGACGCACTTAGTAAATGGGGGCCTATATAGTATGTTTATTGCTGTGAGAACATAGCGCCAGGATTTTCAGTTGTTTTCAGAAATTTGATTCGCATTCCAGATTTACAAACATTTCTTAAGCAGTTTTTTTTTTACATTTAATTAATTTTAAGACTTGATTTCAAAGCATTATTGCCGGCTCTGTGGCCTAGTGGTAAGACACTCGCTCAGAGA
>BMAT01007869.1:760949-774972 GCA_019649035.1 Elysia marginata | reverse complement strand
GAGGGAGGGAGAGAGAGGGTCAGAGATTTAAAGAAAGATTAAGAAAAAGAATGAGTGAGAGTTAGATATATATATATAGAGAGAGAGACCGACACAGACAGGCAGATAGAGAGAGAAAAATGACGAACACGGCAGCTTGTCGAAGGGTATTATTTAAGCTTTAAAGTTCCAATAGATTACTGTATCAAACTACAACTTTATAATTATAGTTATTTTTCTGAAGGTTAGAGAATCAGACAACCTAACTCTGTTGTCTACCTGAAATTTTCAAACTATTGGGAAAATATTGAGTCATTTACGGTAAATTCTAGGTTACTCAATTAAATTGTACTCAGTTTGAATACACTGTCTTATAGATTTTTGTGTTGAAAAGAGAGGAAAGAAAACTGAGACATCCCAATCTATAACTTGGTTGTATTATAAACACGGAGCACCTTCTTTTGCTAAGCTGCTGTGGGTATTTAATTATATAGCCGCTTTGCAGAGGGCACGGCATCTACTGTCTAATTGGGGATCAAATAATGTTGAAATGTTTCAACCTCAATGTTATTACATTTTTATGACATGTCTTTCTATCTACTCTTGTTATTTGAGTAGTAATTGCGCAAATTATGCGTCTCTTTTGTTAGACTTGGGCTATCAGTGCCCTTCAATTTCTTTAATAGAGATTACTTAGCCAACTTGGTCTAATGCTACACAATTACAGAATTACAATTACTTTATGCAAACAAAAGATAGCGCTTGCAATTTGAAAAAGGTTTTGCTTCAATTTAACAATAATTTAAAACACTGATACAAAATTGTCAGGTCGTATCATCGCAGAAATTACCTATAGGATAGGGAGAAATAATATCCCGCCCATGTAGAGATACACTTAGGCCTACTTTATTCCAAAGACTTTCAATTTGCGTTGCTGCAAAAATCGTTTCCAACAATTTTCCGACCGGCAATCGAATAAATACTGTAAAACCTGTGCGTGGACTTAGTTTCGAGCAGTAGAATTCAGTCTGCAACTAAAATGGACACAAACTGCAATGGTCTAAATTTTGGCATAAAAGAAATTTAGATTCAGAATCTGTTCATCATTTCTCCCTGGTTGATCTTTACTTAGAGGATCTTTGGCGATCACAGCAATCATGACGACTCCGGTAATTTTACTTAGACTACTGCTAAAACACGAACATGCATGCAAAGAAATCGAATGGAATCAACTAATGGAGACTGCGTACCACTGAAGCAATATTGCGTTTATGTGTGTGGTGTTGAGAGCCATAAATATCTTCAAAAATCGCAGGAAATTTTTCATTTGTTTTTCTGACTTGACCATCTTTACGTTTCATTTTTTTCAAAATTCATTGAACAATTTTCTCTCTCGTAACTTCGTGCATGGTATCCGTGGTTGAAGGCATGCTAAGGTCGTTTTCCATGACGCGTACCCCATGCTGAAGACTTATGACCTGTCTGGACTGATGGTCCCTTATTGCTTTCACATGGTGCGCTCACAGTGGTGCTATGTAGGGAAACATGTTTTCAAAGTCTTCCGGTCCAGGGAGGACCCAAGTCCTTCGTTCGATATTCGCGTCATATGAAAGGGTTTTACACTTGTCAAAGTGTCTCAGTCTCTAATTTTTTTTATTCGATTGTTGCAGGTCCCTCATCTATCTATCTATCTATCTACCTACTTACTTTTCTAGACATTTGGTGTCCAGAAAATTCTATATTTTTTCATTTATAGAGCTATGCTGATTCCTTAAGGCAAAACAATGTATATGTTAAAATTGGTTATTATCGATTTTATTTATTTTACTGCTTTCAACTATAGCTATCTTCTGCGAAACCAGATCGGCGTATCTTCACAACAAACAAATAATATTTTTGAGTTATCAAACCAATGTAACAGAGCGAATTATGACAACTCGTAAAGGGGGGAGGGTATATGTTTTTCCCAAAGTCATAAATAGTGTTCTGATTTTGGAAAGCAGAATGGTTTCAATGTCGCCCATTTGAATATTTCTATGCTCAAAGTTTGCCTGCGTTTCCAAAACAATATCTTTTTCTTTTCACAGCCAACTGTAGTTACAATCTTGCTGCCTCCTAACATGAGCTCCACAGAAAACTTGTTGAGCAACACAAGCAGCGCCCAGCCGAGCCAGGTGATGAGTCACCGCATGAGCGTCATCTTCCAGGTTATCTTCTACTGCATCCTGGGGGCAGCCATCAACCTGATGGGCACCATCACCAACGTCATCAACATCATAGTCTTCTGTCGACAGGGCTTTAAAGAGTCCATCAACGTAAGCCTTTGTGGTCTAGCAGTGTCGGACCTGGGATGCTTGTTGACGCTGCAGTGGTTAAACATCTGCTTCAACCCTTTATTCCAACAGGCCGACTTGCCGTTTGACCCGCTTCAGATCGAGTATATCAGTGGTGGTTGGCCTCACGTCTGTTTCACCCGCATCACAGGTCTCATAACGGCCTACGTCACGCTAGAGAGGTGTTTGTGCATCACCATGCCCTTAAAAGTCAAACTGATTATGACGCCGCGGATGACAGCAGCTTTTGTAATCGGTTCCCATATTATTATGTTTGCTAGCACCGCCCCTGCCTACAAAGTCAATTTGCCTCATTGGGAGTGGGACCCGAGCCGGAACAAATCCATCCTTGGTTTACGTTTTACACCAGACAAGGTGGAGATTGAACGGCTGGCTCATGGACTCAACAATTTTTTCGGTTACTTGGCTTTCGTAGCTATCATTGTCTTGACAGCCATCTTGGTCACCAGCCTCAACTCGAAGACCCGGTGGAGAGAACAAATGACGTCAACAGGGGTGTCTCAGAAACAGGGCACAGCACCGAACTCTAATGCGCCAGTCAACGCGACAGCTTCTGCCGGGAAGAAAGACCGCAGAGTTGTCAAAATGGTCGTTGTGATATCCTCAGTTTTCATTGCGTGTTTCTGTCCAGTGACTATTATATTCATTGCCAAAATCATCTGGCCAAGTTTCGGCAAGTTTGGCGCCCAGGAGAACATCTACCAAGCTATAATTTCGATAGCATTTATGTTTGAGACAGCTAATTCAAGTGTCAATATCTTTATTTATCTAAAGCTTAGTACCAAATACAGAGAAACATTTCACGAATTGTTTTCATGCGGAAAAAGTAGCACAGCAACCTAAAATAGCATTTTCATCGGTCATTGAAATCCACTTGTTTAAATTCCAAGGCATCTTCAATATTATACATTAATGTTGGAAGACAAAACATTGCAAAGAAAAGGACAAAAAGTCAAGGGAAAAAAAACCAAAGATTAGTTAAGTACAAGCGACTGTGCCATGTGCTGTCATCGTCAACTCTACTAACTACGTAAGCCTACTCTTCAGTTGGGAGAACTTCGATGGTTCAAGAACAGTTTGACATGATATTTAATATCAGTACTCATCTTCAACTAAATTAATAAAATACGAATAGTGCTGATACATCTAAATCTTAAACCATGAATTAAATGCACATCAGCTTTTTGTTTACACTTTTCAGGATATTGAGAGTATTGTCTGTTCTTTCTTAATGAACAAAAATTTTTTTTTTTAAAATTAAGCATCACTTGTTTTCTAATCCAATATGTTGGCCAGGTTAGAGTGCAAAAAGGAAATTAAATGCTAATTGTGAATGTAACCCATCTAAGCGTTAATTTTCTTTTGTAACTTTTGACTTTTTATCTCTATGCTTTCAGTCTCTCTTTACAGGGCCACAAGTACAAGACCAATAATCTCTGGAGAGAGAGACAAAGAGAGATAGATAGAGAGAGAGAGAGAGAGAGAGAGAGAGAGAGAGAGGGAAATCAATGGACCAGGAGAGCTATGACACCTGGAGTATGGATATCAATACAATAAGTCCAGTAACGCTATTAGCCTAATGTTATATTCATTGCCTTATTTCGCCTGCTCTTCATTTATCGTCCGACACAGTAAACATCGTAGAATCGTTTTTAAACTAAGATTATGGTAGTCGCAACCCTTGTAGTGGAATGCTTACTATGGTGAGTATTAGAAAGGCTAAAGTTTAAAAAAATTAAATTCCTTTGAGAAATAAGAGATAACCTCCAAAAATGTTCCCAACCGCTTGGCTTTCAATGCTGTAGTAAAAAGCGCCGATACAATTGATTTTCTAAGAGCCGTCAAAAAGCTTAAGTGTTAAGAGTTTAATTTCAGAATTTAAAAAAACTTTTGTCGTTGAGGAGGTTCTACATTACATTAGTTACATCTTTTTATGCCAAAAATTATTCATAAAAGCCAATTTCTGATTCGTTCATGCCTGAAGGGCCATCCACATACACCTGTAGGCTCTAGTTGACATTCGTTTTCACTTCATCAACTTAACATTGCATATATAAAAGTTTGAGTGACACCATCAATACCATCAATCATAATTGCCTCATGCAGAACAAGTTTTGACACTATCGAGGAGATCTCTGACACGCTGTCGTTCAGTCTCATCTGGTGTATCACCCTCTTAACCTTCTAGTTTTGTAAGTGATTTTTAGTTGCTTAGAATTTAGGCCGGCTGCGGATAGATTTCTATTGTTGGAATTGAGGTTGTGTGACACTGTTCGCCTTTAGAGATGAGTTTTAATGACAACTGCATAAGGCAGATATGTAGACTGTCTCTTAATTAAGACGCTACAAGCTGGATAGAGGAAAGAGAATACGGTCAAGGGGTCTGCCCAATTGGCAGAAATACCCCCTTTCCGCTTCCCTTCAATCTGTTCCTCCCAATACGTGTATAGCATATCCTTCTTAATCCCTCTCTCTAAATTTAGAATAGGATAACTACTTTTTATGCTATTTTGAAATTCTGCTTTAATGTGAGGGACTGAATCTTAACAGGGTCACGTGACTCTCAGTAAAACGACAATCTCCTCTGACTTCCTTTTTGCAAATTCCGCACCGCTCTGTGTTGCATGATAAGGACAAACTTTCAATACGCAACTTAAATAAAATATTCTTATAGATCTTTTGATACAGGACCCCGCACTAGTGGTAATGGTCATGTGATAATTAAAGGCCAGCTATATTAGATCATTTCAACTCGAAACTATGTTCTGAGCAAACCGTAAGCTCTGCACCAAGCCCAGATCAACGACAATCTGAATTTGTTGAGAAAATTTACTCTGTTAGAAAAGAAAGACGTTTTGTATGAAAATTTGCGCATTCGTTCGTCTCATCAAGGACCTATGTGGATTTAAGTATGAATTCATGTTGAGTTGATGAAATATTGTTAAAGCCTCCATTTGTCCGATACAAAAAAAATTAGGAAATGCCGTATTACACTTTAGTTTCTTGCATTCAGCAAATGGACTGAAAAGACATAATAACTTAGATCCAAGAGATATAAAACTCGCTAGCTGTTGCTTTTAATGGCATAAAACGATATAACGTTGATGTTTGGAAATATTTTATTTCACTCGCATGAAAACTAAATTGATTGTTCAAGATTCAAAGTTCTTTCTTGATCTTGTCAGGCTCATTTCTTAGGTTTACATCAATTTGCATTCCATTGAAAACAAACAATGACAAGAAAATACGGTTTACTACATTATACACACCAATATATAAGGTAGTTACAAATTTTGCAAAGCTTTAATCAAGAAGGACCTGTGGTATCAGTGTGGATAAAAAGTTGCCGGCATAGTCAAGATAACTTACCTGTTGGATCTATTTATAGGTCAACGAACAGCACTGAAGAAAACAATGACAAGATATATGCCATCATTAAAAGGGCTAACAATTCTGGTTTTAGCCATGTCGTCTTGATGGGAGATTCCAACATACCTGAACTACACTGGAAAATATATTCACATCGGTTACTGACAAGCATGAAGCTAATAAATTTCTTGAATCCTTCAGAGACAGTTTTTTATTTTAACACGTTACTGAACTAACTCATTTCAAACCAGACGGCACGCCAAACTGTAGTTAGTGAGTGATGACAAATGAGCAGTATATGGTCCAACAGATACACAGAAATGCACCATTGGACAAAAGCCATCAATCAGTATTAAACATTATTCTTAAGTGATACAAACCAAACAACTCCAACATCAGTAAACCTGCACATGACAGAGCAAATTTTGAGGCCATAGGTAGAGAACTTGGCAAAAAAGACTGGGATACGTCATTATCAGGCACAAATACAGAAGAAATGTGGCGGGCAATTAAAGAGACAAAACACAACTTTGTGGAGAAAGATGTTCCTAAACGCAGAAGTTCTAACTGCAAGAGCAAACCCCCATGGATGAACCCTACTTCACTGGCAGCAGTGAAAAAAGCACGCATTTTATAAGAAATATGTTTGGTTCCTACAAGGCAAAGATAACACATAATGCAAGATTCCGTAACCAAGCAAAGTGGGAAATATGGCAAGCTGAAAGGAGTAGGACAAACAGTTAACATACAAGCCGAAGAATAACCCCAAAGCATTTTTTCAATATGCAAACTCAAATCTGAAGACTAAAGGTGGCATTATTGACCTTAAAAAGAAATCAATTTATCGAATTATTAGGTTTGAAAAGTCTAATGCAGTTTCTAGATCTAGATCAAGATAGAAATTTCAAATCTAGAGTGCTAGATCTAGCTAGATCTAGAATTTGGAGCCTAATCTTGATCTAGATATAGGATTAGGTTCTATTTTAATTTTAGAACCTAGATCTAGATGTAGACTTTTCTAGAAGAGATCAGTTTGAAGATCTAGTTAACCCAGTAGGAGGCCTAGATCTATAAGTTCCACAGAGAAAGACTACCACACAGCCGCTCTTTTTATTACTTACTACTAGATCTAGATCTACCCTTCTATCAGTATGAACGTTTAGTAAATTCAGTTGGAGACCAAGATCTAGAAACTACTTAGAAAAAGACTACCCGGTACCCCATAGCCTCTCTTTTTGCTTACGTACTGATATATCTTAGTCTACCGAAATATCAGTATGGACGTTTAGTTAACTCAGTAGGAGACCTAGATCTATATTAACCTTCAATTCCATTGGATTGAATCAACAACATCTATTTGCTCATGGAATGTAGTACTCTCAAGAACTGGACAAAGGAAAACCAATTCCTACCTGACATCCACACTCACCAAGAACGTAGTCTACAAAGAAGTTTATTAATCGGTTTTGTGAGTAGGCGTACATTGAAATTATACTTAAATTGAGACACTGACTAAATCTGATTCATTGATAAAAAAATTATTTTCCTTTAGGTGATTTAAGGATATATGTAGATGTCTCTCAGAGGTCATTGAAGGTAAAAATTTTATCGGGATATAGTCTTTTAAACGCTGTTTAGAGGGGTATAGGTGTTGAGAAAGTCTTTTCGGTGCTCTCTAGAGGATGTAGATATACGGGTAAAGTCTCTCAGACGCTATGGAGAGAAAAAATTATCATTTGAGATACCCTTTTATGCGCTGTTTAGGGTGGGAATATGTTTTGAGAAAGTCTTCCAGGGGCTCTCTAGAGGATGTAGATGTATGGGGAAGTCTCTCAGGTACCATTGAGAGGAATAATAATATTATATATGGAGATCGTCTGTTCACGCTGTGTAAAGGAGGAAACCGACATGAGAAACATTTGTAGGCGCTCTCTAGAGGATGTAGATATACGGGGAAAGTCTATCAGATGCTGTTGATCAGATGAATGGTGTTTGGAGATAAGTCTTTCAATCACTGTTTACAGAAGAAAAGTGTGTTGAGAAAGTCTTCAAGGCGCTCTCTAGAAAATGTAGATATTGTGAAAAGTCTCTCAGACGCAATTGAGAGGAAGAATTGTCATTGGAGATATCCTTTTGGGCGCTGCTTTTTATTCAATAGTCAGTGACAAATTAAAAATGAAAGTTGAAAATTGATGCTTGTTCAGCTTTGCACGTTTTTAGCCCATATTTCCGCTCAGCCTTTCTGGCCTTCTAGCTTTGATGCCACCCATCTCCCTTCTAAATTAACTTTTATTCCACACACAACATGTACACCGGTTGACCTAACTCTTAACACATGTTTCAATTGTTCACATTAACTTGTAAAACCCATTATGTCGAATCTTAGATAGTTATTTAAATCATTTGAATTATTCAGTCTCGTTTGGTGCACCTAAACAGTTCTTATTTTTCTCATAGTCTGTAGCATGTTTCACCGTCTTAAGTTCCAGTATTTTTAGGATCATTAGAGCTGAAGGATTGATCTAAGTTTTTTTTTGTTTTTCTTTTTTTAACCTTTTGCCTATTTTCTTTATTTAGTTTCTTTATTTCATCTTTATCATTGATCCGAAATGCTCATTCTTTACCGATTGTTTGGTATTGGGATAAACTTCAACGTTTTCTTTTTGTGTTTGACTACTCTATGCGAAGAGAAACAGTTTCTGTAAGGCCATCAATATCTTTAATGTGTGTAAACAGTAACTAATCAGTTTTTATAAAGCAGTCTTGTAGAGCTTCCGATGTTTCGTCTGTCTAGAATTTCACAGTTTTTGTTGTTCGTTTTTGGGTATTATACTGTGGTTTGTACCTAAGTATCAATAGTACGTTATTGTGAGAAACCTTGCCATAGGCCCTCACGGTCAAGTAGCCTAAGGCGCAAAAAATAAATTGAAGATTCACAATAACTTTAAAACGATCAAATGTAGGTATATGTCCCTAGAATGATAAATAACCCTACCTATCAACATACAATTAACTCTTTTTAACCAAATTCCGAACTTGTAGCGCTTGACAAAAACTTTCTCTATTTTTTTTTCATCTAGGATTGTTATTATTTGAATGATGTCCATGTTCCACATACGGGGTGACAGGTTTTCAGGTCTTGGTCACAATGTGGTGGTACAAGTTGCCGCACAAACTCACTCTCTTTCTATCGTACCCATACTAATTGGTTTATTTTACTGTGGTGTTTCAGATACTTCTAAGTAATTCAGACGGCAATTAAATGCAACCAAATATCCTTTTTATAAATGCGTAATAAGGCATTAATAAAAATTTGACCGTGCCTCATTAAGGTCTGCTCTAGCTGCATCACCTGCACATTGTTCATGCTCAAATCTTACAAAAATCATTAACATTAGCATTAGCATAACGGTATGAATTAGCAAGTATACAACTCGACTGGTTCAGCTCACACTTTTAGTTTTTTATCTTTGTAATTATCCAGAATAAGATCTAAACGTAAATATTAATAACAACTAATATTGATGACAAAATAAAGTAGAAGATAAAAAAATCCGTGCAGTACAGTTTCTAATAAATTTTATTCAAACTTTAAAATCTTGTTTAATCTTAGATTTAATTAGTGTCCAAGTTTTTCGAAAAATTAAACAACCCCTAATTAAATTGTAATCTAACAAGAAGAACACTAAATTTTACGCCCTAGACAAAAAGGTACAATGTTTTTTTACTTTTTCAATGTTTGATACTTAAAAATGCCTATGCTTATCAACCCTGCCGACTTAAGGATAATCATTTAGAAGCTTTGTGGGATTTAAGATGATCTTTTATGCATATTTGGCCCATATTGGCACTCGACCATTCTGTTACGACGATCTTGCTGGCCGTTGTCATGCACGCTCAACCAACCGGTCAGGACTTTGTTCCCAGCGATGGTGTAGTCCAGTGGATCGGTCCAGTTGTTGAGGTAATCGGTGAAGTAGCAGGAATTGGTTCTGAAGCCAGGTCGTCTGCAACACTTGATCTTCATACGCCTGTCCGAGGAGACGTTGTCATAGACGCTGGCGACTCCAGCAATCAAGTGGTTGGCTGGGCACATGAATGCCATTGCACTCTCAACCTTATTGACGAAACCGTCGGTCCACACGCATTTTCTTGGTTTGGCGTTTCCTGGAGTAGGACTGCAACCAAATTTAAACCTCCTGTCTACCGCGAAGCCGTCAAAGGCGCTGTAGACGCTAGTGATGACTTGATCCTGGGGACACTCAAAGTTCAGGTTCTTCGCGAATTCGTTGTCGTATTCCACATCTTCAGCAAAGACTGCACAAACCACCAACAGGGTGAGCACAGCAACAAGTTTCAGCGACATGTCTAGTCAGATTGAAATAAAAGCAAAAAAGCCACCTTGTAAGTCAAAAGACATTTCCCTTTCTCAGGGTATGATTATACCAGAAGTCAACAAAATGCTTATGACAAGAAGACGAGCGACTCTTTCATTAAAAAAAAAATCGAAATCGTAAACCTCAAAGTATCTTGAATGGAGGGGTAGCTGTTGTGAATTTCGAAGAGGCGAGTTGACAAAGGGTAATTTATATGAACGGAAGTTGTAGATAAAAGGAAAGACAGGTGGAGATGAAAAAAGTGGTGATTGGTAGATGGGTAGACAAAGGAGAACGTAGATCGCGGATAGACAAACGTGTGGATAAGTTAAGAGAGAATGGAGGATACAGATGGCAGTCTACGTCTACACACTCAACTCTTGAAAAGAGGGAGCATAACAGCTTTACATTTACTCTACGCTACTAGCTCTACCATCCCTACATGCCCACTTCGATCAAGGTGCAGTTGTATAAAACAAATACCCCCCTCCCCTGAAAATATGAGCATGATTCTACACTCCCTTTTTTAATCGCCCGATTTTCAAAATTTTATTGTGTTGATTACAAAGGAATATTCAAAAAATAGTAACTAGCCCGTTCTACGAACGGAACAAATGTCGATGTAATTCCATTAGTTTGAAAAGTATTATTCACATATGGTCGAATATTTATCACCTGAAAAGAAAATAATTAGTTGTGACTTGTCTTGGACACGAACGTTTATATAATTTTTATCCTGAAAGAAGAATGTTATTGTTCAATCAGCTAATGTAAGATTTTTCTTAACTTGTGCTTGAATAACTTCTCAGAGGACGTAGACTTTGTCCTCCTCGAAAGTTTGCGTGTTGAGGGCAACACTACACGTGAGACCATTTCCCTTGGTCAGTTTGTTTCCTGTTGTTCATTTTCATCTCGATTTTCTCGTCTTCGTCGTCCGTGAGCTGCATTTTGTCAGTTCCTTTTAACCGAATTGTTGCGTAAGAGGGAGAGTTGTTTTCAATTAGATTTCTTCATCTTGTTTCTGTCGATGTGTTAGAGTTGTTAATGGTTGTACATTCTAAACTGGTTCTGGCAGTGTTCGAGTTGTTTGCGGTTGTTCTTTATCATCTGGCTGTTTCTTTCCTCTGATATTATAATTTACTTTTATTCTGCTAGCATGATGTCTTACACTTGCTGTCTTAAGTGCGAGGCACATTCGTCCCTTCCGAGACATTTTCAAACTAAAACTGTAGGTCTAGAGTCTAGAGATGAATTACTGATTATATTTTCAACTTCTCTTAAACAAAATTGGTATAAAAAAGTAGATTTAGATCTAGATCTATAGTTACTTCTGATTAGCAAAAAGTTCCTCATATCACCACCTTCAAAACTCTTTGCTTTCTGTATCAAGATTCACTCCGCTGGAAAATGGCTGTGCTTGTTTTTGTTCGTGGTAATTCGCCAAAATCAGAAAAAGAAACCACACAATTTTTGTTTGGAAAAAATAGTGCCCGAAATCGAAACTCGTATTTTCCTTACTTTGTTATTAGGTCGCTAAAAAGCCTTTAGTCGACGAACAAACGAACACAAGCTAGCTACTAGCTCCTTTACAGGAGATGACAATAAACATATTTTTAAAAAAGCAGTATGAACGTGAAATGTTGCACGCCGCAAATGTCATGTCAACAAAAAGTTCAAGTTAACCAATCTAATTAAACATTCTAATAATTTTGTATCGTTTCAGCGTTGTGCGCCGATTTTTACACAGCCCCCTATCCCGTCCCCTATAAGAAAGAATAAAATTACATTTTATATTGAGCACTTTTCTTAATGTCATTAACGCTTTACAGTATCTTATGTCAAAGGGCAACACATCTACATACTCTGTACATTCATTCATACACACACACACACACACTCTCTCTCATTATCTGTCTATCTATCCATCTATCTATCTATCCTTTCTTTCTATCATGGTATTATAAAGCACTGAAATTACTTGTGTGTATAAATATCTCGCAACAAAACTTTGACATTTATAAACTCACCTTTAATTGCATATAGATCTAGAGAGAGACCGAACGTATGTAATACGGCAATGCATGAAGGAAATGCATCTCGCATCGCATCTTTTATAGAGGAATTTTTCTGCAGAAACCATTGCCACGTCGATAGTAGTTTTCTTTGATCATTCTATTTTTATCCCTTATCCTGTTATATAAATCCATTTGCCTACAATATTTTGGAAGATCAGTGTCTTGCTGTTTTGAATAAAATTAGAATTTATATACATCATCAAAGCAGTTGGTTTCATTTTTATTTAAATTTAAGAGTTTTTGTATCATTGCACGCAAATTTTAAAAAAATATGACTGCAGTTTCATGCACTGATGGCATCTATCAAGATTGACGAATCGATAACGGAGAATAGAATTTTGATGAGCGGAAATTAGCAGTCATTGATTTAATCAATGGGTCTTTGCTGTATTTTGATATGCTGGGTGGCGATGTTTTCTCACAAGCTCCCGGTAAAATTTTTTATTTCCATAGATCTACGAAGATCAAGAGTATAGTTGTGACTTCCATAACGTCTAAATAAAGATCTAAACAAAGGGATATAGGCTACAGTTCAGCGTAAACTCAAGTCTAAAATAGAAAGCTTTAACTCATGCCAGAAGAGCGGTTACAAGACAGCAAATGGATCGGAGTTGGAAAGAAACAAGAATTAGTTTGTGAAGAGACATAAAGAGTGAGAGACGTTAGGAAGTGGGAATAGGATAGAACGGAGTCAAAAAACGGCTAGGGTAAGAAAATAATAATATAGAATGAGGTGGAAGAAAACTGAATGACAGCAATAGACAGGCGTAAAGACAGCAAAAGACGAATACACTATTGATAAATATTGAATTTAATATTCAACAGCCTAGACAGTTACCTGACCGAGTCGAATACGACCAAAACTAGTTATTTGAATTTTATTAACAGTGCAAATTAAATTTTAGCACAAACATTAATTTAGTTAGGTTAACAAAGACTAAAGAGAAGTTTGTGTTCTGCCAACATTCATGTCATTCGTTGGACTTTTAATTATTGTATGTCAAATATAAAGACAACAACATCTCGTGGGTTTTGATTTGCTCTTAACTGCATTCTCATGAATAATAACTTCCATACAAAATAATTCGTTCTAGTTGATAAAAAATCGATTATTAAAAAAGCTAAGGCAACAGGTGTAAATTTTGTTATCAGTTGTCATTCCTTTAAACACGCACTCTTTGTTGTATTATTGTAATAACATAATGATGATTATATAAATAGCTAGATTAGCTCGGTTGCTCCCCCCCCCCTAAATCCCTATGTTCTCGAAGTCGTAAATTACGCACTAAACGGTGTTATCAATAGCCTATCTTTTTAATGACAATGAGTATTTTGCTCTTACGTAGGATCGAAAGAACAGCATACAAAAACCAGTTTGCCCAAAACCTAAGCCATTATTGACAAACAGACGGGCGGTGGCAGAGAGAGGCGGAGAATATTCGTCTTTTTTAAAAAATCTGTGCAGAAAAAAAGTTGCTAAAACCAGTTTTAAGGTTTGAATAGAACTAATAGCGACCTCAAAGTTTTAAGAACATCAAATATAACCAACAAAATGAAGAATATTTTCAAACCTATCGACGAAAGTCTTTTGAGGTAATAAGTTTTTTTAAAAATAGTTTTACGGTTTAATTTCTCTACGCAAGCGCTCCTTACACCACCGTGTGGGAGCCCGCTTTCAATTGTCTCAAGCACCTTCTCTGATAAAACCTCGCAGTTGACTGGGACGTTAAAATTCAATCAAACAATCAACCAACCAACCAACCACACAACTATGAACGCATTCTTTCACGTTCAGCCATTACCTAGATTTGTCATTAGTCACTGCCAGATCTAGATCTAGTTTAAAATCGAATGTTAGTAGGGATCACGG
>BMAT01007869.1:707198-718378 GCA_019649035.1 Elysia marginata | reverse complement strand
GCGAATGAAGATAACTTAAAACCTTAGTTTGGTTAAATAGTTCTGCATTCACGCGTATCTTCATAGTCACGTCCATAACACCAAGTACACTTCGAGCATTGCGTGATGCCAGTACTAACCAGGGACGATCTGATAGAATACACTCGTCATTGAAGCGAGAGTGCTGAGCAAATAACAAACACCCAGTTTTTCAGGCCGTACATACTTATTTTCCTTCCTTTTGGGACCAAAGAGGGAGTGTTGCACGACGTTTTCACTTAACATTTAAAAAAAATTTTTTTATAAATATAACCATCTATAGACGTGTCCCTGTATTCTGCATTGACGTTACAACATTTTGTCTTTAACCTCTCATATCGGAAAAAACAGGTGTGCTTGGCTGACTGTCATCCCCACTCTAAATTTTTGCATGTCACTTTGTTTATCTCGCTCTCTGTCTCTATCCCTTGCTTCTTTACAGATTGATATCAGTTCTATTTATTTATTTACCTTTTACTCTAAATATTATTACAAAACTCACAAAATATTCACATGGGTTTGGAGGTTACTAGTTTGGAGAGGCCAAGAAGCATTGCTATTTCTTATATGGTTTCAAAAAGGTTGGTCTTGACACGTTTAACATGCACAGCTACTATTTTTTTTCTTTGCTCTGTGTGCCTTTAAAAATAAAAAAATCAACGGTCAAGCAACAGTTAAAAAATATGTTTCAATATATTTTAACGCCGTGGTCGCGAAATGCGGTGGTTGCCTATTGACGAAATTCTTGAGTGACTGGAAAATTGATTTGCAGCTTTTATGTAATTAAACCACTCCGACTGCTTCTGGAGTACCCGCCTAGCATAACCGCTGTAATTTTGAGGATAGCTGCAACCTGATAGGTTCTAGCTGCTTCATGTAATGTATCCCTTCCTCCGAAGCATGTAGTCTTCTGATTGAATCAAGCTGATTCTAATAATTGTTTTCTTTCCGTTTTGCGTTAAGTTTCGTCTACTCAGGTCATGAAACGGCCAACAGAAGTTTTACCTTTTCTCCATGATTAACAAAAAATAAACCCATAAAAGCATTCAGATATTGTTTTACTTGGATATGATCTTAAAAGAAAAGGGGCTTCTCAAACAATTTTATCTCCGTTTTCTTGGAATGAGGTTTATCCGGAATGCCACAACTTTAACATATTTTTGGCGAAAACTGCTTTCAGACTTCGGGCATCCCCAGAGAGATCTTCGTGATGCCCGCGACAGCAGGGTGCCTGGGGCAGGTGCAGGTGGGGCATACCACCAGGGAGGCTCTCACCAGCCGCAGTCGCAGCGGCAGTACGGCCGTTACCCTCACTACAACAACTTGCGGTCAGAGTCGCCTTCAGTAGGGCCGTTCATGTCGTGGTGAGTCCACGTTTGTCTGATGAGACTCACATCGAGTCACAGAAACATTTACTTATTCAAACAGATTATCGCCATTTTGGGAGACAAGATTTGATGGTGTGATTTTTAAAATGACTCTTAAATTGGCCTGTGAAGTATTATTTGTTCTTCTCTTCCCATTATTTCCAAAGTGAAACATTGTCTAATGCTTGAACAACAAAAGTACTGCAATTTTTGCCTTTAAGTTTTGCTTTGTCCTTTTTCGTGTTTAAAACTTTTACGCATTCTTTGACCTTCATGTGTTATAAAACAGTCAATTTCTTTTATTTTCTCACGAAAATGATCTGGATATTTTCTACAAGGGCGCGCTGATAAATAAGCTTCGTTTTTGCATAAATTTGTATGTGTAGTAGTAAAAATAAATTACACGTCAAATTGAAGCTTGGGATCTCCACTACATGCCCTCTACATGTTCATTTTTCGAAGTAGTCCCCGTCACCATTTGTCGACTTCGGACAGAGTCAGTGGAGAAGAATTCCGGCGGCAATGCACCAACACCATCGGCGAAAATCTACAATCACATCTTCAGTGTTGTCGTAATCATTGGCCTTAAGATATTATTGTTTCATTGCGTTGCGACTGGTGTGTGAGTGGGCCGAGACTTTACGGTAACCCAAAAGAGAAGTTACTACGTGTACATATTGCACTACGGCTTTTTTAAATCCCAAGATCATTAGTAGTTTCTTTCTTTTCGAATTGCCTTAATCGTACAGTCTACTACCTTTTGATGGGAGGTATCCAATGCGTTGGTTAATCAATCTGAACACGTGTTATCACGCAGTTGTATCTTCTCTTACATAAACTTACTATTCATCTTTCAACTGCCGCTACAGAAGTACACACATTGTCATAAAGAAACTTCATGTTTGCATGATAATTCCAACCACGGCATCCTTCACACTAAAAAAATTCAATGACGCGGAACAATGCTTGATAGAATGTCGTATGAAATGGCCATTTTATCATGTACGTTTTAGCGGCACAGATTGTTGTGTTGGATGCTAATTGTTTTGGGGAAATTAACCACATACACGTGTTTGAGGTAACTATAACAGGGTTTGAGAGTATGTGTGTGAAATTTCAAATTTGAAATACCAGAACTTTTTTAGTTTATGCAAAAACAGTACTTATTTCTCAGCCCGTCATCGCATATAAAGAAAAATTTGACAGAACGTCTGCTATGCTTTAATGCTCACTGTGAAATCTTAAATTCGCATGGTTTAACATGAAAAGCACTTTTTAAAACATATCAAGTCTGCTGACCTGACTTCAAATCAACTTTCTGTACATGTGACTGAAGTTTTAAGAAACACAAGTTTTGCTATTGCAATCTCCAGGAGAATGGCTGAAGGAACAAATCAGAATGTCTTCAATCTCGTGAGGAAAAAGAAGAAAAAGTTTATTCAGGTAAGAAAATAAACATAATAACTTGCATGGCAGTAGACTTAGAATGTAGACTTACTTCTCAAAAAGTTGACATACCATGTTTTTACTTGATTTACAAGGATGGCCTAAGGGAAGAATCTCTTTCGTTTCCTCTTTATCTCTTTCTCTCACTCGCTCACTCTTTTACTCAGGTGATAACCTAGCCAAACTGTGTGTGATGCATATATTTCAACTGCACCAAAGTCTACCGTAGTGTCAAATTTTCATACTAATAGATAATCATCTTGTTGAAGCCGCTAGGCATTAAGTTGTTTTTGCTTTTCACTTCTAGTTTTTGGAATTTTTTATATCGATTCTACAAGTTTTTTCGTATTTTTGTCTTGTTTGCAGAACTTTTTATATAAATGAATGAAAAAAGATGCTGTTGGCGTCGTGTACAATGCTAAAATATTTAATGTTGTCAGGATTTTAGCCGTTAACCTCATTATAAAATAAAGATGGAGGTTTCATCTGGTGTCAATATAGAGACGAGCAATAGATATCTTTTAAGTATAATGTATTGAAGCACATCTAATTATGTAAATTAACTTCGTATTAAAGAAATACTAGCAGCGCTTTGAACTTTATATTGTAGAGGTTACTTTGTCTTTCAACACTTTTTTCTTATAGAAGAGTCTTGCCAATTGTCCACCGTTTCTAAGCTAATAATTCCAAAGATGAAAGTTATATGCGATATAAAAGGTTGAAGTGCCTTCTTTGAAAACTTTCCTTTCCTTTTCCAATTAACCACCTTCTCTGTCAACACAGGAACGCCCACGATGATCAAGTTGTTCAAAAACGTTTGCGAAAAATTCAGGTTGTTTTCTGTGCACCACTTACACACATCAGTATCAATTTTATTTATGATTAATTTACGTTTCCATTTTTTTTAAGATTAAGGAAAAAAGGTGAAAGGGATCCAGGTCTAGACTGTCATAAGGATTGATGGTGACTTAGGACCGTTTGAAATCTCAGTCGAACCGGGGTGTCTTGAGTTCATCGACTGTTAAATGAACGAGCATCGTTATGAGAAAGAATGACATTATTTCCTTATCAGTGATAATGATGTAGGCTACAAACGTCTCGTTATCAGAAATTGATTTGATTTCACCAACATACTCCTGTTTAATGTGACAGTTTTTTCGCAAGATTTTGTAATTTTTTTTACCTGGCTCTGATCATCTGTCTGATCTTATGTATCCGTCGACCACTGCAAGACCAAACTTGCAGACTTGTTCCAGTCGGGTCGTCGACGCTCACTCTTTGCACTACTCTTATCTCACACCTACACAACCATCACGCAAAGACTCTTCAGTAGCTTTTTTTTTTAGCTTATAAAGTCCGTTCTGCATTAAGGAAATCGATAACCGCCGATTGCTTCAAAACAAGTTCTTTGTCCTGCGCCGTTATGTCGTTGACACTCGAAAACGACTATAGTTATTTGACATTTTCAGCCATTAATCCCAGATGTCACCTGACAACTTCATGTGGCTTGGAGAGCAGTAAGTTTACATCATGGGGACATTTGTTGTTGAATGTCATGACGCCATTTATATAAATGAAGAAAAAAATGTACAAGAGGCAGCGTTTTTCAGTCATGACTGAAAAGCCTTGCCACGTATGTGTCCTGCTCCAAGCTACTATTGCATCAAATACCTGACGACATAAGAACACGATGCCTGACGGTTTTTTTCCATGTCAAACTTTTTTGTAGCGTATGGAAAAACGGCGGTTAATATTACCAAACTCTTCATGTGCCACAAACACAAGCCTTCTAGGCATCAATCAACAGCTGTTTAATCCTAGGTGATGACTATAATGCATGTAGCTATCACAAAATACTTTCTGTATCCATCAATTACACTCATGAATTGAGTAATTGACATTTTGCCTACCTAATGGCAATAAAGGTTGTATCTTTGCTAAGAAAAGACCCCCTAAAGGTTAGTAGAAAAAACGTGAAAATTCATAGAGATAAAGTGAGGACGAGAGAGGCCGGGAGAGAGAGAAAGAGAGAGAGAGAGAGAGGGAGAGACAGACAGACAGACAGAAACAGACAGACAGAGACAGACAGACAGACAGACATACAAAAGATACATGTATAGAGAGAACGAGAGAAAAAGAGAGAAATGATGGAAGCAGAGGCAGGCAGACAATGTTGGTGGCATACAGGTGAAGGCAGTAATTTTAAAATGTGAGTGAATCACAGCCTACGTCTGAATAAATTCCCATGATACTTGTTCATAAATAAAATATTATCTATGTGTAAATGCACTGAAAGTTTTATGATTATAGTAGTTCTGCCATCCTTCATTTTCGCATAAATTATGAGCATAAAAATCGCATTATGTTTGTTTAGGACGAATGGTTAACGGTTTGTACCCTTGATCTAGTTCAATGACAACAGAAGCTATGTCGTAAGGTCTACTGTGAAACAAGCACTTTTTGAAGATCATACACCCACACCTTCATCTATCATGCCGTCAGTAGACTTGTCTTATAGATTCTATGGCATTTTAAATAGATCAATTTCCCGATAAGCCACAAGTCCTAAAACTTGTTCAGTGGTTTTGGTTTGATTACAAGTCGAATGAAATGACTTTGAGGTTTGCAAACACCAATCAAATAAATCGACTTCAGTCTTGAATGACCTCCTACGGAACTCAACCAAGTAGTTTCGAAGTCAGTGGAGTAATTGGTATTCCAAAGTAGGCCTGTAAAAATTTTGAATTAAATAACCCTACCATGATGTGCCAGTAGCAGTTTTAAAGGCATAACATGTTTTTTAGATGGATTTCGCTAGATTTTAAAGCATTATAAAAGTTGGCCATAGTCTCGCATTGCCTTTTTTAAGACTTTGCATATTTTTCGCAGCAGGCCAAACATTTCACAGTATTACGGTACGGCTTGCGTGTTAGGTACTCACCTACAAATAATCGACAAACTTCAAGCGCTGCCTTAAGCCAAGTACCGTACCTTTTTTGCAACTCCGACGCGCAAACTATCAAGCGTCGGTGGCACACGACAAAATGACACTTTTTTAATTCAGTATTTTTTTTACCTTAATCTTATTTAATTCGCCAGTCGTTAGATACAAGAAAAGTTCATTCCACAGAAAATCATTTAGTTCGAAGGCATTAAGGAAGCTTTTTAAGGTGGACGGGCGGATCAACAATGGGTTTGGTCACTTAAACTGTTAATGCAAAACGACAACGATTTTCATATATTAGATTAACAAGCTTAACTATGTTTTCACCTTTTTAGATGCCAGAACCTTTCGAAGATGGCCGTCTTTCTCCGTCAGTGAGTCTGCGCAATCCTTCCCGCCTTTCGCGGTATGACCCAACAGACCGCGAAAATGAGACGGACTTCATGGAGCCATCGACAGCCTTGACCCCTAGGGATGCGCTGCTGTCCCACCGCGAGCGGGACCGTGGGCTGGCCACCCCTACCTCAGTGCCATACCACCACTCAGCTGCACCGTCAGGCGCCGGGGGCGCGGGTGGAAACCTCAAGGGTGCAGGCGAGCAGCCAAGAAGGGCAAGCTATACCGGCAAACAAGCCGCCAGTTTAAGGAGATCGGCTGCACCTGCTGCAGCAAACGAGAGAGTAAGTAAGAAGTGAAGTCAAAAGTATTGAGTATTAAGCTGTAGTTTTGTCTAAACTTATGTGTAAGTGTAACTATTCTTCTTCTTTTTATACTAATACTCATGCAAGGCACAGCTTTCGTTAACCAAAGTGTTTAAAGCTAAAAGTGAATAGTTGATCAGGCCTAATCTGTCCACAATCAAGGTATACAGATATTCGAACAGAACAGAATCAGCCTTTTACAAGCTGTACGAGTGCGCGCGTATAGTCTTTGAACTGCCTTGCACTCAGGGATGTCATTTTTCATTTGTCTTTTTATATCCCTTTTTTACGTCTGATAAGCTACATAAACACACAGATTTGATCAAGATCTATCTCATTAACAAAGACGAATCAAAATGGCAAAATGACATATTTTTAGAAGCATAATCACGCATAAACATAGTACCAAGATGTTTAGAAAATTTGAGCAGCGTCCGTTCCCAGTGATTACGAGATTTTGAGGGAAAGAAGTCTCATTGCCCAGAATCGATAAAGCTGTCCACTTTAAAATATTCTATGACCAGTGTGTTATAAAATGAAATCTGACTCGCGAGAATTTTTATTAAAAACTGATATGTTTGATTGTTAAAATATTTTTGTAAGGTATAAGCAGTCTAAAGAATAAGGCTTTCAGTAGGGATGCTCGAAATTTCTGTCCATGGAATGATTTCAAACTTTTGGCTTATAGTAGCTTCGGCACCCACCCCCAACCCACGGAGATAAACATAGCTTATACCATGTCCCTACCTCGCTTCAAATTTGTTTAATTGTTAGCCGAGATCAAATACAAGTTCATTCCAAAACTCCTGATTTTTTAAACTTGTGTAATGGCTTAAAAAAATGTTTTCGTAACAAAGTTAGCAAAAATTCATCATTAAAAGGTGCTAAAAAGACCTCAAACTTATTATTGACTTTCACGACGGCCAGGTGTCTTCTCTTTACTTTCTGAGTGACTGTAAAATATCGAAAGTGTTGATAGAATTAACTTATTATCCGGTGTACATTTAACGAAAGTGTGAGGAACGCGGATGGGGAGGTTATTCGGTGGGTTTGATTTCCCCAATCTATTACAACAAAAATTCTTCATGAGTAGTTAGACAGACCCGCAGCCAAAAATTACGCACCAAAACATTGCAGGGTTTGTATTTAAAGTTTGTTTATTGTTGTAGTGAGGACCGCTCATGCTTAACAATAAAACAATAGCAGCAGGGAAACTCCTTATCGACATTTGAAATCTTATTCGGCGTCACACTGTAGATGTAGATTCGAAGACTAACCAACGCTAAAGCTTGGCGTATGATCATCAAAGACTAGTTTTTCCATGGAGCATTGCCGCGTTGGACATGACAAAATATGAACGTGCTTGGTTCACCTTTTCATGGAAATTTCTGTTAAGTTTGTAGAAGTCAGCGTTCGTTTATATTGGTCTTTATTTTTAAAATTTGAGACCATAGGCCGTTAAACGCATTTTTTCATGCAGAATTCTGCAACATACGCAATACGAGCGTATTACTGGAAAAGTGAACAACTGATTAGCAAACACACACCACAAAAAGATCAAAAACCTGAAGAATACATATAGTTTCTCCCGCTTCCCCACTTTGTCGTATAGTCTAGATTAGATCTAGATCTAAAAACCTAAATTAAGTTTCTAAAATATGACTTTGATCTAGAAATTAATCCAAAAAATATAGGTTTAGATCTAGACCTAAACTCTTGATCTAGATTAGACCTAGATCTAGCACTGGTTTTGAGTGTGTGTGTGTGTTGTTTTTTTTTTGTAGTTTTTGCGTCTCATGTCTTCTTATTTTTACTGAAGGTTTCGGGCCCAGATTTTGTTTAGTATGAAGTTAGAAAAGGAGAAAGAAATTATTCCTGAGGTATAATAGGTACTCAACATGACCCGCAGACGAATTCACGCACTAAAACATTGCAAATTGTGTGTTGAGAGGTTCAGTATTTATGTAGCCTTGATCTTTCATGCTTGACAAAGTCATTATATTTAACAGCCGTATGCGCCGAGCTCTAGATCTAGAGTCAGTGTCTGGCCAGTGCAAGAGCTTCACGTGCATTCAACAGTTATTTTTATTCGTGATGCGTCTAGCACAATAATTGACAAAAAATCTAAATTTAACATATGGGAAAAAAACCCACTGAAACAGCCTTAAGCCAATGGAACTTTAAAAGCGGAAAATCGTGGGCTCTCTACTAGCATTACAAAAGAAAGTAACCAAAATAACTAGCTGACATCCTGAAGCCATGATCCGGCCCTCGTAAGAATCGGGCATCAAGAGAGCCAAAACTTTGTCTATTTTTGGTGATGTTTTTTCGTGATGATCGAACATATGTTTTGGTTTGAGATACTTTTTTCATTGCTTCGTTGTCTAATATTCACAGAGGAGGGAGAGTGACTATCCATTCAAAGTAATAAAATGAATAGCTGGATAATTTTTGTACTGTAGAACTGACCAAAATGAACTTTTTGGATAAATAACAACGTTAGTCAAACAGTAAATGATCGAACAGGTATCGCCTGTAGATGAATTTATGAGAATCTTGACTTCGGCAAACCATCGTATATAATCTCTCCAGATTGAAGGTGAAATAAACCTTAGCATGGTTGTGCCGAGATTGCATGGCATTTTCGCCCAATCGCAGTAAAGAAGAAAGTCAGAATTTACTCGCAGACGTTTTCGTTGATTTTAACTGGAGATGCTAATTCACATCTCAGACAGTTGCTTCATTCGTCTTTCTCTTACCCCAATCTTGCCGGGACGTAGTCGTTGCGGGGCAGAGTGTGGGTGCTGGTAGTGTTAGATGTTGATTTAAAATTGAATATAAACTTGTATCCAGTATTAATATTCTATGCTTACTCGATATATTTAACAGAATATTTTGGTCAAGAAAATTGTGGAAGTTTGGTGAAGTATGTGTGTATCAGAGCTAATGGATGTTACATGCAGGGGGCAAGTATTACACTAGCAATCTCAAGCAAAAGGAAAACATGCCAAGGTAGAACAATAACATTCACACGTCTGTGATTACTCAAATGCATTCATATCAGTTTCCTACCGTGAGTTATTAATGGCTCAGGTAATAAGAAAAGCACGTGCTCTGGTTTATATTGATCGTATGCTCACATTTGCATCGTCATTGTTGAAACTGATAAACGAGTTTAATAGACTTAATTTAATAGTTGTTTTCTACCCTTGGGACGTATGCCTATAGAAACTCTTATGGCCTTTGCTTTCAGATTAGCCGACTCCAGCCCTTAAACAAAAGTCAAGCTATTACCTTTTCAAGCCATCAACAACAGCAGCAGCAACAACAACATGGTAACAAAAATAACCACAGTAGTAGCAACAACAACAGTAGTAAGTATACCGGAGTGTCTTCCAACTTGACTGCCACTGCTGACGACCTTCGACCCTCAGGTCATGGGTCAAGGACGAGACAAGGTTCCCTTTTTCTGGAAGATGAGGTGACACCCAGAATATATGGGGTTTACCCAGAACTTCGAGGTGGGCGGAGTGGAGCGCCAGGGAGAATGGGAAAGGGGAACAACCAGCATTTTTAGAGACGAGAGAGATCAATAAACAAACGTAACTGTATTTTTTTTTCTTTTGAATAGATTGATTTGAAAAACTTTATCAATAGTAATGACTTTACATGTTGTGAAAAATAATCTACACATAATCTATTTAACTGTCTCCTATCTCCAACCTTATAACATCGTTTACCTTTGTTTTTTTTAAATATTATACATTACTTTATTTCTTTTTATATTCTACACTTTTGTAATCATCACAAATACTTGCCATCAGTTCACTTGACACCAAAGAATGGAATGAGAGAACAGAATTTAGATAAATTAGTACTTTTATACAGCTGTCTCGTTTTTCTATGTATTTGTTATGTCTGGCATGGTAAGGTCAACTTTGTTGTTAAACCATTTTAAGTTTTACGTTTACTTTGTCACTAGTGTAACAGTTCTGCTTTTGTATATTTTTTTCTCAGGCTTCCTTTCTCCATAGCATTTTTTTTCTTTATATTTTAGGTGATGAAAGCCAGAAATTTAAAATGTATTTTTTGAGATGCCTTGCGCAATTTCCGTCGACATTTTACTTTTTACATCCCTCACAATACGTTGGTGTGGAATTTAAATAAGTCTATCAAACAAGACCGGAAAAATTATTAAGCTGTGAGAAGTAACTCATTCCTTTATCTTTTTGACGTATTTTAGTTACTGTGTTTGTAGTTGCTTTCCACCTGCTGCCATCAGTTATACTAAAATAAAAAACACTCTGGCATGTGCGCTTGTTCGATAAAGCGGTTGTAAAACAAGGAACATAGAAACGTTCTTAAGTTTATATAAAATAGCTTTAAGATTGCCGTAAAAAACCTCAAAGCTCATGCCATGACTAAGTATAGCCCCTGAGATTACAAAAAAACGTTAATAATTATCGCTTGCGATTGAAATAACTACTTTACATGGCAGCCAACGATAATTGCCTACAGTTGAAACAAGCAACAAACGCCTGATTTTCAAATGGACAAAATTATGTCGATGTATAATGAATTTCAGTTTGAATACTCTCCAGTACATAAGGGACAGGTTTGAAGAATAGTTAACGCGACAGAGAGATCCAACCATAGTGGAGAAAAAGGAGAGAGAGAGTGAGAGAGAGAGAGAGAGAGAGAGAG
>BMAT01007869.1:681137-698317 GCA_019649035.1 Elysia marginata | reverse complement strand
TTGGTTAAAGAGTTGTAATTTACATCAGGACTGGCAGAACTGGACAACTGGGCCAGTCATAGTATGTAAATAATACTATGACTTTCAACATTTAATGTATAACATAGTTTTAGGAATTGGATTTTCTGAAGAGTTTAAGACCTTATTTGCCCTTTGATTTAGAAGGTGCGAAAAGTGAATAAGATCGCAAGAACAAAGATATATACGTCACTCGTAGTCACAGTCATTAACATTGGCAACCAAGCATTATGCAGGGAAGATGAAAAAAGGTCCTCTTTTCAAAGAACATGTATCTGAATACCCCATTACTTTACATTCTCGATGTTTTTGTGCCTGATACTAGCTACCGTACTGCTGAGCGAAAGCTAAGGCCCATCGCTTGTCTTAACAACATGAATAGTCAACTTAAAGGTTTTCCGAAAGACTCAGATAAAACTGAAGAAGAAGAATTGTTGTTTGATCTCGTTTTCAAACACTCAAAATGTGTGATGGAGATCCTATTTATTCTTTCTGAGCCTACCCAACAGTTGTGAGAGCTGCTTTTAAAACTATGATCAATATATAAAATGTAACCGAATTCTTGATCAATATCTAATCACCACTTAGTTTCTGTGCTGATGCACTCCGCCACTTCACCTTCACCACACACCCCACCCCATAAAAACCCCATGTAATGGACCTAAAACTGTACCGTTTTAAAAATTTTCTTGCATTGATGCGTATGTAATATTTGCAGAAAAATGGTTACAACTTGTAAAGAGAATCTGCCACTTAACGATGTCAGATGCCAGTTTTATTTCCTGCCACCGCGTTAAAAAATAATGTCCAAACCCATAGAACTGATTATCCGTATGTTGAGGCATATTATATGAAGATTACTTAACATGTTTTCGATGCTGATTTTTATGAGAACGACTGAAATCGTGGTGACAAAGACTAACATCACGAATGCTTAATTTTTTGCATATTCTTGCTCCCTTTGTTTTAATGTGTTTACTAGGCTCACAACAATTTGCTCGACTATATGGTACAAGTGATCAATAAAAGCAGTAAACGTAATATTTTAGTTTATGATGATTATCAAAGCAAGCATGTTGCAATGAAAAACTGGGCGGCTCATGTGATGTCATGGTCATCGTCTCATAGACTTGGTAGCGCATTTGTATTTATTAACATAGTCGATGTAGGGGTGAGGCCGGGTCGAGTTCGGCCTTACAATGGAAGACGTTCTTTTCTTTGGGTTCTTTTTAACTCCTGCTGGCATTTTCATGGATGAGGTACCAGCTGTGTTGTTAGACGTTTCAGGTGGCACGCTGCGCTTCCTTGTTTCTCTTGAGCAATAGTCCGGTAAGAACATCTTGAACTTTTCCAACTGCAGTTGTCTTTTGTGGATGAGCGCGGAAGCCAAAGCAGTGGCTGCCACAAGGCTGCGTTGAGAGGCGTCCTGACATGAGATACAGCGGGCAAGAGGTGTCTTGCCAGGATCGCTACAGCGAGTACTTTCTTTTGGAAAAGATTGCAGCTGGTTGTCGTCAGAGAAATCCGATTCCACGGCGTTGCAGCTCACTTGGCTGCGAGAAGCTATACTCGAGCTTTTAGATGGGGCAACGTCACTTACGGATTGCGCTTCCAACAGCTGCCCTTCGATATCGCCTTCAGTTTCTTTAGCCCTAGTTACGTATGGCTGGTACTTTAAAGCTTTTGCTTGCCTTTTATTTGAATCTGGGAGTCCATTTACAACATGTCCGAGTTTGCTCCTTCTGTTCTCAATCTTTTCTTCGCCTTTCGTGCTTACTTCACAACGATTAGTGTTGTTGGATTTAGTTTTAGCATAACCACTTGCGTTTGTTCTCGATGTGTCTTTTTCCCAAACTGATGACTTGGAAATCCTTTTCATTTTATTAACACAGCCAGAGCCATCGGGGAATGAGCTAAAAGAATTATTAGCCTGGTACGTATAATCAGAGTTGTTCATTGAATTGCTTACGGCTTGAGCTGACTTTGGTCGCTGTGTTTTCTTCCTGTCTCGTGCAGATAGAAATCTTTTACTCTGATACAAGGAATTTTTACTAACAGCCAAACGATTTCGTTCGATAATATTTTCGCATGCCGAGTTTTTTATGTTTCGCCCAGATCTTTGTTTTTGTGGTTCTTGTTTTTGGTTCTGCATTTGCTGAGCCGTATAGGGTGCAGGGTTATATTTCTTGTCAGTCGACTCTTTCACCCAGGCCTCATGGAGGCCGAGGCGTTCAGCCATCTCTGATCCATATCTGTCATGACGGTACCTGTTATCTAAAACTCCCCGATTATTGTTGAACTGGCCAGTATCTACATTAGAACCAGCTCTTCTAATGTTGGCGATGTCATTTGGGCTGTTATAAGAAGCAGCGCTAGCTAAAACGCTACCCATGCTTGTTGCACTTCCTCTATAGGTAGACAGAATGGGAAAGTTACTAGCTGTATGGATTGACGTGTACGGCATTGTGCTGTAAGGTCTTGGAATGTGTCTGGGGCCTGACGTTATCAAATTGTCTATGCCTCTAAGCCGATAGCGCTCTTTCTGTAGAGAATAATTTAGAGAGTCGGTAGGAGATCCTGAGTGATTCATGAAAGGGAGGCTAGACCCAGCTGCCGATGAGGAGTCCCTGTTGCTGGCCGTCACGGACTGCCCTGATGAAGCGATATCTGACGTAGCCACTGCGGCAATTGATGTTGGTGCTGATTGCTCCGATGAAGTCAAATGATGTTTCAAATACGAACCTTCGAAGGGACTCAAATCCATGTTGGAAGGATATGCTGACATACCAAAACCCCCATTTCGCACTATACCAGGCGCCACCCCCATTCTTCCGTATTGAGTTGAATTGCTTGTAACTGATAAAGCTCCTCGTAGCCCCGAATAATGCCCGCCATAGTTTAACGGTGTGGCATGTCCCTGTCGTTGTAAACTCTCATTAAGATTATTGACCGCTACGTCTACAGATGATCCATGAGCCACAGAAAGCTCTACTCCTGTAGAAGCACCGGGTTTGTGAGGAAAATTATCTGTTTCCTGAATGTCATTATTCTTAGAATAATCATGTTTTACAGGGTTGTCAATATTGGTAGATGAATGTGACGTTACGGAGAGCTGTTGATTATTTTCGGACTGCGGAAGAAAGGTCGTTCCTGAATTTTTTGATATAGCCTCTTGTTCCGTTTTTGAGTCATTTGATGGTGTTAGCAGTGGCACTTGATGTGTATTCATCTCTAAAAGCTTGCTCTCGGCGCCTATTGGTTTTGAACTGGGATCAGTTAGTTTACTTAATGCTTCATTGTTTTGTGACAAATTCATTTGAGGACGATAAAACTCTTTTGAACTGTTGTAGGTAGAAACAAATTTACAAGAAGAATAAGAACTGTAAGAATTCACAGTCGAAGTTACAGCAGCTTCAGCTGTGTCTCCATGGCCATGTTTTGAGTTTACCACCGGAGAATTGTATTTCTTTGTTTCCAGTCCATATTTCCGTAAAATCGTATCAATATCGACATTTTCAGTGGGCCTGTCTGTGCACGGAAGGATCTCTTTCGACAGAAACTCCGAAGTGAGCTGAGGCTTTAGCCTATACGCCAGTTTGGTTTGGTCGAAGTTGAAACCGGAAACAGAATGCTCTTCTTGTATTTGATCCGTTTTCACACAGTTTTCTCGTTTATCATTGGCAGTGTTGACTTGTGCCTTTGTTTGTTCAAGGTTTGATGGAATATAGCAGCTGACTTTCTTTTTAGGGCATTCGTCATAAGGTCCACCACTTGACTGCTGAGTCAGCTCCAAATCAGGAAGACTACCACTAGTTAAAATGTGAAGTTGCTCGCCACCAACACTAACACACCCAGAAGCGAGGTTAGATTCGTTTGAGGAGGGTATCTTCCCAGTAGTGGAGATGCTAGTTGTGTGCGCATTTCTGTCTATCACAAACGTGCTCATCTTTTCCACGCCGCCGGCAGACGAGAATGTTTCCAAACACGCTCTGCTACTAGTCGTACTTGACTCAAACACAAAAGTTGCACTGTTTGGCAAGCCACTCTCGGGATTACTGGTGGGAGTATGGTGCGAAGAAAGAGGCCCATCGCTAACAAAAGAATCTGCCACGTGTGTTGGAGATGGTTGATGAAGGTGTTGCAGGCTGGGAGGATCCACCGAGTTCCCCTCTTCACGCAAGTCAATTTTAGGGGTCATGTTCTTAGTGGACTTTTGCGTATGCAGAAGAAAGGACTGATAGTTTTAGAGTATGATGCCCACACTTCAGAGGAGCCAGCACTCTAGAGGGGGCGGGCAGGGCAAAAAGGGGTAGGTCAGTGAAGGGGGTCAACGTCCTCTCCCATGGCCGGCTAAACTGGTCGTCGCAGCCACTGATGTTCTCTTCATTTCACCTGCTGAAGGAATAAAAAAGAATTTTTTAAAAGGTGGGGATAGTGTTGGTGAAAAATATCGAATGAGGAACCTGGTTATTTGATAAAATAGGAAAAGATGAGTATGCAAAACTTTTTCGGAATGATAATAATTTAATATGAATAAGAATACGCAAAGAGGAAAGCAACATAATTGCATGAGTTATTACTGCATATCATTCAAAGAAGACTGTCTTGATTCTAATCAGGAAAAATAGAAAATGTGTTAAAATTTTAAAGCGCAGTTTCTCTGACAAGTGATAACTAAGAAAACAGCAACACTGGCTGCCGGTAAAATCCTGCATTGATTTTAAAATTGCTTATCATATCTTTACATGTTTGAAAGGTCTGTCCCCTGCTTTTTTAACAAGAACTCTTGCAATTATACACTGTAGAGTGACAAAAAAAAAAAGAGTTGGGTGAGAAAAAAGTACAAACAAAATGTGTATGTGTGTTGGGGGCGGGTGGAGAGTGTGACAGATATCATGGAAGGTAGAAATAGAGGGGATGTTTAAAAGGTTAGGCGTATTGCACTTTTCTACTACTGCATCAAATCTCCGATGCAAAGCACGGGTTGCCATAACTAGTATGATAACAAAAAGGGAAGAATCTTAAAGTTCCTCTGTTAATTTTTTTTGGCCGTTAAAGTTATAAACAGGGAGCATTTTAAATGTCATAACTTTTAGCTTCGAATTATCCATATTTCGACTTATCAGTATATTTTGTGAAACTTTTGAAGATCGGTATTTCGAATATAGTTCAAAACCAAATGTAAAAAATTATTCGATTTATTCAGGTTCGAGTTCTATACTCAACTGTAGAGGTAGCAGCAGTAGCGCGTTTCAATTAGTTATATTCAGTCCTAGTGCCTCAGTTTTTTTATGAGGTCTTTCTCTAGACTTTCTTCCCTATGCATTTCCTTTGTATTATATATTATATATGTTTAAACCGGTGAGTTACGGAGGGGGAGAAAAGGCGCGGCGTGGGGGGGGGGGGNGGGGGGGGGGGGGAGATAATTTCTTAGTGGACATGCATTATGATTTTTGCCCTCATGAAATAAGAATATTGTAAATATTAATTTCTGGTTTAACCCTCTGCACATGAGAGACCAGAGGGAGGACTTCGTCTTATTCCCGATCCATACTGGGAGATGGATCGACCTTTTTCACCGCGTGGCCAAAAAGTGTATGCGAAGTCTTTTTATAGAAGGTAAAGAGTATTAAATGACCAGCCTATTGCAGAGGCATGTGAATTGGTTTTCGAAGAAAAAACACATAAACACCAGCACTGTAAAATAGGCCTACAAGTTTCTAGAATCATTTTATTTCTTGGCAAAAGTGCACATAACTTTTTAAAGTAAACGCCTAAAGGTGACCAACACTTTGTTTTCAATACTGAAGATAAACTGTTTAAAACTGTATTGCTTTTTTTAAAATTTTATATGTTAAATTCTTTATAAAAAGTAATAAACCTAATATTTAATATATATCTGCATTACAATAAACATTGTTGCATTTTTTATGTTGCTTCTCTTGTTTTAACTCCAATGTCATTCCATATAGATAGAACACATCATCAGAAAACCGCGAACAGTGTTGCTAGTACAAAAATTAGTTTTAATTCTATGACAAGTAATCCTGATCAAGATCACGAGTTGGTCAGGGCAGAGGCAAAACACATGCATCAGATCGTCAATTAGTGGGGTTAGAATTAGCGCCATCTCTTTTTTAGTTTTGAAATAATCGAACCTCGGACTTAAACTAGCACAACCTTTGAGAAAAAAAATTAATGGCTCAGCACATAATAATTATTATGTCTCGTCTTCTACCCAAGTGAGTCTTAAGTCGCAAGGCATAGTTTTGAGATACAGGCTTTCAAAGTTTAGTGAGAGTTCGGATGGCAATTTTTATTCTAGATTCTGACGCTAAAATCACTTCTGAACACTGTTCACACCTGGTTCGTGTTCAAATTTCATGTCTTATGTATTTGATTTTAGGGATTTATACCTTCACACCAATGTAAGAGATATCTTTTCTGTGTATCGTTTTTCAAAGTAGGGAAAATAAACTTAAGTGTGATACTATTATCCTTCTACTTACCGATTTCGACTTAAGACTCGTTCTGACTGGTTTCAAGAAATATTTTCTTCTAACGTAAGATGGACAATGATCTAACTGACACAGCAGTATTTGCATGAAATGATATGTCTAAGATACGCTATTTTGCTAGCGCAGTGATAAAAAGTATAATACATAAATTTACATTTTCAGGCTGGTGTTGCCGATACGTGTAGCGCTCGTACTAAATAATCGTATTTATTTTTGCAGCAGCTATAAAAAAAAACAGTTAAGTTGATTTAAAAGCCGCGCAAAAGTTCAAGGGTATTTTTTATGTCACGATCAGCATGAAATAACTGACACGATCTGCAGCTAGAGCCACAGCAACCCTCAGATGACACACCATCGCTAAAAACTAGCATTAGAGCGATCTGTTGAAAAGAATTTAGTTATTCTAATGTTACTAAACTGAGGGGAGATAAGCATCAGATTATTTATCAAACCTCTTGAGTGTTTGAACGCAACTGCTAATCAAAGTTAATCTTGCTACGTCTTGTACATATCCATTGTATCGTGCTCGGGGATTTCAATGCTGAGACAGGTAATGACCAGACAATCTGATATGGGATTCATGGGTGACGCGGATCCTTAAAGGACAAAGGAATACGAATGCGTTCCTTTTCTACGACAAATGACACAATATAGGACAATTCATGGGGCCCCTACAACGCCACAAATTTTCAATATTGAAGTCTTTAATCGTTTCGAGGCCCTGAAAACATGGAAACGTACTGCCTGACAGCTCTTGGCTGCTTATCTGCTGTGCCATACAACAGGCAGTAGAATTGCAATGCCCAAGCTCAGCCATATTAGGAATCCTTACATAAGCATAACATCCCAAAGCCTTGTCGACTAAAAACGGCATACGACCAACTGGCCTCTACAAGGCCATCTGGGCAGACACATCCGCTCATACCTTGCGAAGGTTGAAAGAGACTGGAATGATGAAAGGGCCGCAGATTTGGTCAATATGCAAGCACTCTACATCGACCAATTATGCCCCTCTGAGCAGCCTTCCAACCAATCAAATATTCTGGGCACAAAATTAACACCCACTAACTATATTAAAAACTGCTACGCTCAATACTTTCAGGATTTTTACAATCACGTCGGCCTCTCCCAGACTAACCACCTTCTAATTGAGAACGATGATGTTTCAGAGGCGTATACACTCAATAATCAAGAACCACAGATATACTAGATGAAAATCAAGATGCTTGTTCTTCATTGAAGAAGAGCAAGTCGCCAGGGATATGCCACATTGAAAAAGAGACAAGTGCTAGGGATATGCCATACTCCACAGAAGTTCTAAAAGCCCTAAATGATGAAAATCTTACGGTAACAGAAGCCTTGCTTCTATCTATCTGGTATAACTGAAATGTCCCAATGGACCTTTGGATGGTATCGTGACCCATACACAAAAGCGGGGAAAATGAATTTAGGAAGTATCGAGGCATCACCCTACTTTCCATTGCTGGAATAATCCTCTCCATTTTAATAAGATCACGAATCGAACGTTTATTCAAAGTTACCGTGAGAACAAAGCTGATTTCCGTCGTGGCCGTGGATGACACGCATGATGTATGGTGTCTTCGATTCACTATATAACTCGCTTTCCATCTAGATCTAGATTAGATGGTTCTAAGAGCTTTACGATGGTGAGAATTAATCCGTGATGTTGCGCGCTTTAAATTTATAACAAGCTTATAAAATGATATAGATCTAGATTTAGATCTATTCAAAATACACGCGACATAAAAATAGAGATCTAAACGGGATCTAGATCTCATCAATTTCGTATCCACGTTTTCTCCACTTTACTTTATATGGTCTGCCTTGTCAGCCGACAAGATGAAAATGTTAGAGTTCAAATTAATCTAGAATCTACAAATCAAAACATCAGAGATCTAGAATCTAGATCTAGATCTAGATCTATGTCTAAAGTTTGATAAAAAGAGGTCTGATAAACTGACATAAAAAATGTTATGGTGATTTTCATTTCTGAGAGCCACTATAGATTTCACACTGCAGTTGGCACTTACTGTAACAGAAAAGGACAATTCATTCTAATCAGGGTGTCCATTTTCTCAAATGAAATATTGACTGCCTGGTTAAAATTTGAAGTAGCTTTACATCCGGTAAGGTTAGATCGATGACGTCTCATGACAACGCAAAATCTATACTTTTTGCACACCAACTTTTGATTCTAAATAAAACTCGTGATGAAAATTGCAGGAGTAATTTTTGTTTATCGTTAAATCTAGTAATTAAAACCATTGTGTCCGGCAGAAAACTCATCTGATCTTCTGAAAGGCTGTGTTTGGTTGTGATATTCCTGATGAAATCTCTGCTCTGTTTCTTCTATTACGTAGGTACCTGAACTGCTCTCGTTGTTTTAATTAAACAAGAGTCGCGGTAGAGATGTGTGAATAAGCAGATTAAATATATTTTAGTAAGGTATATATTCTAGCTCTGGTAGCAGGGACGAAACAAGTAAGCCATCGGCTTTACGCCTCCGACAGACGAAAAAAATCAATACACGTATAAGTAAGCACACGACTAACAATAAAAGAAAATGGGACGGGAGAAGGGGGGGTAGGGGGAAGGGGCCTGTGGTATATCTAGAGCGAAGATAAAAAAAAATGTAACAACTACTTTAGTCTTAGGATAGTTGAGACACGGAATGACTTAACTGGCTTGACTTAGTGTCTTCCGCTAGCTGGTCATCCGGCCTCGCAGCTTCGGCTGTCCTCTTTATTTCCGCGGTGAAAGCGATCCACTCCTGTTTTTTGCGATGCTATTTTTTGCAGCTTGTGCAGGTCCTCTTTTGTTGTCAGCTGGACATCTTTGTTTTGTAGTCTTTTCAGGTCGTTGTTCAGGGTTATCGGGAGGGTTGTTGTTGGTCTTCCTCTGCCTCTATTTGAGTTCTCGTTGAAATAATCAAGCATTGCGAGATTTGCTGGAATAGGGTTACCTCGCCTTAGAATGTGTCCAAAGAGCCTCCACCTTAGTTCTAAAATTTGGAGGGAGAGTGGGGTTTCTGAGCACTTTTTGTACAGTGACTGATTTGTAATTTTAGTTGGATAATGGATTCCTAGGATTCTTCGTAATTGTCTACGGTGAAATGAGTCAAGTCTCTTTTCATCTGTTGTTGTTAGAGCCCATGTACCGCAGTTATAAAGTAGTATGGACTTGACTAAAGAGTTGTACAATTTAATCCTTGTTTTTTGTTTTACTTTGTCTGGTCTGTTCCATATGTTAGATAGTTTATTGAGGGCTACGTTTGATAAGTATTTCCTGTGATCTATTTCTTCTTTGCTGCCGAGAAGTGACCCTACTTTCTTGGTTAGTTTCCAATCTCAGCTCTGTGTGTTCTGTTTTGTCGACGATTACTTTTAGTCTGAAGTTTTTGAGTGATGTTTCGATATCGTAAATGTTTGTTGGGTCTGTTCCTACCAAGTCTATGTCGTCGGCGTATATGATTTCATTTGGGAGGACTTGTTGGGGGGTCTCATTGCTCCTTGCGTTTCTAAGGGCATTTTCTAAATAAATTATAAACAATACAGCGCTAAGGCTGTCCCCTTGTGGCGTGCCTACGTTGGTAGTGAATAGCTGCGTGGTGTTTGTTCCATTGACTTTTACGTCTAACGTTGTTTTGCTGAGGAGGAATTGAACATGGAATAGCCTCCCAGAAATCATTGTTACTGCCCCAAGTATTAACTTTTTCAAAAACTAAGTCGACAAGCTACTGCACAGATTCTGCATGGATTTCCTCTCAAGCCAGCTCTTTGATCCCCACAAGAAGGACCGGCTCTTTGGCCTAGAGGTAAGACACTCGCTTAGAGTTCGGGAGGTGCGTGGTTCAATCCCCGGTCGAGTCAAACCAAGGACTTGAAAATGGTATTAGCAGCTGATCCGCCTAGCGTCTGGCGTTATGGATTTATTGCTAAGTCTGGTCGGCCCGGTGTCAGGATAATATGACTGGGTGTGGTATATGTAAGCGCTTCTTACATCACAGTGTGGCAGCACGCTTTTGATTGTCCCATGCGCCGTCTCTGATATAATCTTGTAGTTGAAAAAGACGTTAAAATTCAAACAACTAAACAACCAACCCCACAAGTTGGTGGGGATCAGGATCAAGACCATCGACGGGCCTCTGGCTCATCAAGATGATTTTTCCTGTATTCCTGTATAATTCAGATCAACTGCACTGATGGTGTATTTTATGATAGCCAATTTCATGGATGTTAAATTGTAACATGACAAACTTAAATAATTGAATACTCTAGAAAGAAATTTTAGGAAATAATAAATGGTCAGACTAAAGCCTATCATAATTCTTGGTCATTCCCTTGTCTGTGTCATAAACTTCATGATTGAGTGAAAATGTAGTGTTCCCTGAGAAGCTGTTTTCTACAATTCGAAAAGTTTGCGTCTTTTAACTAATTTTTTGGTTAAAATATTTGATTTCTCCTCTTTGCTGTTGTATCGGTGGTAGTGGCGTTGGTTACAGTTTTGTGGTTAATTTATGTATGTATCATATAAAGTTACTGCTTAACAGTGACCTCCCCCTACTAAAGAAACTGTCTTTCCTGACAAAGTACCGATACCCAGCTGTCTCGCTTCGGTTATACCAAAGAGTATGATTATGAATGCGTTTGGAGTTCTAATGTTGTTCAGCTTGTTCAAGATCTCATTATATCTAACCAAGCTTTTCGCATTCGCCAAAGTCTGCTACCATCTTTCGTTTAGTTCTTCATTTACTGCTCTTTATTATATTACTTCATGCTTGCACCTCTCCACCCCCTTCTTCGACCAATTTACTCTAACAAAGTGATATATTTGACTAAAATATAGATTTGACTCTGTGTCCGCCTATAATGTTCTACTATTTTGTTTAAATGATTATAATTCTGTATTAAATTAATTTTGAGAGGACCGTCAGGGCATCTTCATCTTGTTTTACAGCAATCCAGTGATTGTTCTCAAGAGGCAGAAATGTTGATCTTGGTCTAGAAACTCTCCAAATTGCTATAATCCTTTAGGACAGAGAATGCGACCTAAGATTCAAAGATTTGTATTTTTCAGTTTCAAAACTCTAACAAATGTTCTGAAAATGCTAAAACTGTCAGTGTAAGTTTTTGTGATTAAAATTGTAAAAACATAGTTCAGAATAGATAATTTTGAGATAAAAAAAAAATGGAAACAACAAAACAAGGATTTTTGGCAAGCCTTTGTTATAGTTACTCTGCTGTTTGGGCCAAAGAGAACCTTGAAATATTCTGTGCTTATGAGTATGTGGAGGTTGAGATCGGCAGCTTTTCAAATATGTCCATGCTATACAGAAACGCCTTAATAAGACAGTTTGCTGTTCCTTCTCGCTTTACTTTGCGAGTTTGCGTCGCTGACAGGAGAGAGAGAGAGATAGAGAAAGAGTGTGGAAGCAAGGGGCAGCGGAGATAATACAGTCGTGAATGCATCTATTATTTATCGAGATCATTTCTTTGTATCTCTTTAAAGGATAGACATGCTGTTGTGGTCTCTTAATCAACGATTATCATTTTTCACAGTGTTGTTCCATGTCAGAGACTGTGAGTTATGCAGACGGAGAATTCAAACCGTAAGTAGTTAGGTTTATTAAAGCGCAGAAACATAGATTCTACAAAAAACCAACGACATACTATCTTATAGCATTATAATAAAATTTGCTTTTATTTTTAATAGGGAGATGTTCCTACACACAAACTTTTTGATTTTTTAAACTCTGTGATAATGAAATGCGCTCACTCCCATTTCGATTATAATTTTATGTTGAGATGTAATAGATAATTTAAAAATATAAATTAAAACATTAGAGTTAATATTTCAATCAATTTTGGAAAAATAAAAAAAACCACCAAAACAACAGCAACACGGAAAGTTAAAGATAAAAAGTCAGTTCCACAGTTCCAAGGTCCTTGATATAGTATTAATATCATCCCGGCAAAGGTTTAATAGTCGCGGTGGTGCCGCTTCAGAGATAAATACCGAGACCCCCCACCCCTTCCCCTCTCCCGGTATCCACTGGATCTCTCTAAGAAAGTATTGATTACCCTGGCTAATTGTTACAAAATAATAGATTTTATGCTGCGCTGTTGGTTTTTTTTTATCATCAATCGCTGCCGTAAAATGAGACAAGTACCACTCGTGCAGAATCATAACCACTGAGGAAGATCTCATGACAACTTACTAGCGGCAGATGAGTCGCAAAATAAGTGTGCTAATTTGAAATCAATCTTAAAAAGCAGATCTTGTTTTATTCAACTTAAAAATTTGTATACTTTAAAGCGAAACTGAGTATCATATTAGATAAAAAAAAATTTCGGGGAAGTCAGCTGTCGCTGTCTAATCTTCTGAATCCTTCAGTTTTATTTATTGAAAAATTTAATGGCCTTTCTCTATCTCTTCCCAATATTTTCAGAGACGCTCAATCTGCGTGGTCAACTCGATGCCTCTAAGAAATAAACAGATCACGATAAAAGCACCATGAAAGTTTATATTTTTGTCGGGTTGGAATGCCTGGCAGTATTTTTGAACTTGGCTTTTATATATGCTGTGTGGACCCGAACAACAGTAGGTGTGTTCCTTAGATGGATACTCATGGGCTTGGTGTTTGTGAACCTGTTGAACAATGCCCAGTGTATGGCTTTGGACGTCTCTTTGGCTGCAGGCATTTATATTGGCTGGCCCGTTTGCTTCACACAGTTTTTGAACGCACCATTCTGCATTTACGCCACATTGATGCTAGTCACCGTTATCAACTTTGAGCGAGTTGTAGCGATCAAATGGCCTATTTTCTACCGAACCCACTTCACTCGGAACATGGCTGTGCTGGTAACTGTGTGCGTCCTTACATTTGCAATGGGCCTGAGTTTGATTGGGCTGCCCGATATTCTGCACCAGTATGAGCAATCAGATGGTATCTGTCTGCCAACAGATCTTTACCCGAAGAGATATGCCTTGATCCTTATATCCATCACGTGTAGTGTCCTTCTGATTATTGCCTTAGCTAGCTTTATGTCGAATGTGCTAGTGTTGGTAAAATTTTCACAACAAAAACTGGTCCGGGCAGTTGACAATCCATCGGTAGGCGCTCAGAAACTGTCGCGCCGTGCTTTGGTCGGGTCACGTATAGCTATTGCTAGCGCTTTCCTCTACACCTGGACCATGGGCTATTTGGTGTTCTTTCTTTTCTGGATTCTAATCACAGACTGCGACGACATGTGTTTAGTAGAAGGAAAGTCATCCTTTATCGCCGCAATTCTACAGAATGTTTTCACTATTCAGGACCCTCTTGTCTACTTCATCAGCATTATCAAATGGTCTTCGCTAAAACACCATGTCGTCAGGTTAAGTGGAGCTAAACAGAACCAAGTGGCGCCCTACACCCCATACCCACATGGGTCTTCTGATTCCCAAACACGCATTTATAACATACATTCCCAGACAACAAGTTCACAACGGCAATTTCCGGCTTTGAGTGTGCCCTTGCAAGCACGAGAAGCCGTAATATAGCAAACGAGATGATAAAAAAATAACAAACGAAAGAACCAGTTCGAGATTATATATTAGAGAGCTTGCGCCTACAAGACGATAACGTATGACGTAAGAACACACATAAGCAGCGTGGGTATTGCAGCAGATGATTGGCTAACGGGCCATCAGTGCGTCTATTTTTAGATGGACATCCGGGATTTCCTCCCCTTTTGGCTTCGTCCTCCTCAGAGGACCCGTGGCGCATACAATCTATTAACGCATATTAACACATATTAACTTTTTCCTTGTTCAACGATCGCCTACATTTGAGATGAGCTGTTGTGATTCCTATTTGAAATGTGTTTAATGTAAACATTTATAATTCTCATTACGAGACATTTCCTGAGAATATGTGCTTACTATTTAGATTTTGACGCCACTGTTGATTTTAAATGAGATTTTTTATTCTTTTCACTGATTCATCATTTTTTATAAACACATTTGCTATAATAAACTGAAATTACCGTTGTCACCTCACGTTTATGGGTTTTTAATATAGCATGCTTTTCTTCAGAACACTGTAGGCAGGCAATAAAAGAATATGGAGTATAGTCTTCCACCGCCAAAGGCAGTCTCAAGACTTTACATATTTCCCCCAGCAGACCAATACACACCAAAGCAAATTTAACTCATATTTCAGAGCATTACAGTACGGCTGCCTTGTAGGCGCTTAAATACTAGCATTCTACAAATTTCAAGCACTGCCTATTGCCAGTACCCGTTTTACAGGTGGGTGGACTGAGGAAAGTGGATAAATTGCTTTCCTAAGGTAATTACAATATGCGTTGTAGTTTGCAATTGAACCCATGACCGCCGGGTCACAAATCCGACGCGCTAACCACAGAGCCACGCTGCTCCAATAGTTAAAGTTGGGATTTCTGTTTCTTAACGTTTAAAGATCATCAAAGGTGATCGGATGGACGACCCAAAAACATTGTTATTTACTGCTTCCTCATATAACCTTTCAAAAACGGGGAAACCCAATGCTACTGTGTCTGTCATTGAAAGATTTGTCTGATAGCGAATATGATAAATCCTTATGTGGTCATCATGCTCAAAATATTCGAGGTAGCCGAGCAACCAGTCGCCAAGTGTATAGCGTCCTCCTAGTGCTCTAGGAGTGAGAGCAAGCTGAACACTTCAACGACATCGCCTGATACTTCATTACAGGTAAGCTAGCCTACAATAATGGGCATGGAAACTTTTCAGTTGGCGTGCTAGGGCAAGTTTACGCTCAAAAGAATGTGGGTTAGACACCATGAACAGAATAAACAAATACTTTTTATCTAAAAAAAATAGCGAACCAAACTAGAGAGTTGGCAGTCTATGACAAAAGTTTACATCCTATCAAAATCAAATATTCAGTATAGGATAATATTAGGTAAATTTAGGTGAGCACATAAATGACGGATACAGTATAGAGGAACGACAGAGAGGCGGAGTGGAGTTCAAATAAGATTATCGAAAAAATAAATGCAACAAGAATTTCCAAATTACTACAAAAATATAGTAACCCAAGAGACAAACCCAAAAGCTTATCATCCCAAAAAATAGAACAACCTAACAATTACACCCAGTTTGGCCAAAATACAATAGAGGTCGAGCTGGATAGTAAAGGACTGGTAGAGTGAAGGCCTCAGAGACCGGCTCGTGACTACATCTACAGTAGGTGTTACCGCGTGCGGCCAGAGAAGACCGATGATGCAGCGCAAGCGCCCTCAGACAGGTAACGCCAGGATGCCGGAAGACCCAGACACTCAGCAGCCAGGTAGCGCCAGGAGGATGTCAGGATACCTGACCAGAGAGCAAACGTGAACTGAAACGAAGACTGAACTTGTCCTAACACGGCGCATAATGTTTGTCATAGTACTGCTATGTTTGGAATTAGAAACGAAACTTTGTTTCGCCTTGATGCGGATAAATCATTTGTTCTTGTTCTTTTAGATTTATCCACCAGGTTCGATACAACCGTTTACAATGTACTTTTAAACGTCATGAAATCACCGATGGGATTAATGGTGCAGTCCTTAAGTTGTTTGCATCTTTTTCTGTCATTGGGCAATTCAAATTGGAAAATATTTATTACAAGAAACAGTTCTGAAATTTGGATTCCTTAGGAAAAGTGTTATAGGAGTTATTCTTCTTGCGCTTTATACCAATATTCTCCGTAAACATGACATTATATAGCATTTAAAGACTAATGATACACAGTTCTATAAAGCTGGCACCCACGAAGCAGAACGAACCATTGTCATGATTTCCTGTCCCAAAAATACCACCCGTAACCATCAATGGTATCCTATATATTTTAGTAGCCGTTTAATTGTTTTGTAAAAGGCTTTTTAATGATTGCATCGATTAAACATGCAGTTTTCAATAATGAGTTTTAAGCTAACTGAAAATATGAGAGTACTTAGGAATAATTCTGATTCAGCATTTCCTGATTTACTCTTAAAGTTAGGCAATGGACAAACTTCACCTTCACAGTCTCTCCCTGATGTCATAGTATTAAGTGATTTTGAAAGTGAAGTTATGAATTTGAATGATTTGATCGACAAAGTATTCTCAAACGTTCAAAACAATCATGTGAATTCTGAATGGCTGACAGAGCAACTTTAACAGTTTTTAATGACACGATTCAAGACTGACTTTCAATATTTCACAAATTTACTAATTAAACGTTCGACCTCTCCTCAAGTCTTACAGTTTGTAAGAGCTTGCTTTCCAGGCCTCATTAAGGCTTGGCTTTGGCCCGAATCCGCTCACTTTTTCGTAACTAACTTGCACTTTTATAAATCCTATAGCGACGTGAGAAATTAAATCTAAAATGACGTCATTTGCAAATATCTGCAACATGATAATCATCATCATTATGATCATTATCATCGTCATCATCAACTTCATCATCATCATCATCATCATCATCGCTATCATCATTACCATCACTATTGTTATTGTAATTGTTAACATTATTATTTTTTTATTATTGCTGTTGTTATTATTTATCAATATTGTCATTATTAGATCTATTATTGTTACTATTGATATTACTATTATTAC
>BMAT01007869.1:662822-677598 GCA_019649035.1 Elysia marginata | reverse complement strand
ATAAGAGAGATTTTTGGATCCAGTTTTTTTTCTTTTATTTAATGATTCTGGACCTTATTACATGTATTTCATTATAATTCTTTAAAATTCAAATCATGAATTAATGAGCTGACGGCGAGAAAATGGAATGAAGGTCAAATAAAAAGATTTACGTAAATAAACTGCAGCCTTTTTGCAGTCAATTTTTGATTGCTTTTAAAACTTGGATATTGGATAGACTTTTACTTTCACACCAATCATGGCACACAGACATTCTTTGATGTTCTCTTAAGTCGATTAGAACTGAGTGAGTTCAATCAGGTCAAGTTTTGTTCTAAAAGGATTTAAAATTAGTCTATTAATGTTTTTAACTTTTATAAGATCCTGTTTGTCGTATAAGTTAACAATTTATGGTCTTCAGAACTGTCAGATAAATTTTTTTATCGTACCGGTATCTCAGGAGAAGCTATAAGTCTGTAAAAAATATTCTTTATTCCTTGTTAAAAATGCTTTCATTAAAAAAGCTCTTACACAACTGCCCATTGAATTAATCTAAATACATGTTTTTTATATATGGACTGGTTAGTCCTGTACAAAATTTTGAATTGGCTCTTGACCTGTCAAATCTGGACCGAAAAAAAGAGATTATTTTTTTGGCGGGTGATTGTATTGTCGCTTAGTATTCAAAGACATTTTCTTCAATGTGTGAATAGGCTCTTTTTGCCTTCCTTCGTGTGTTGACTAGAATTGCCGCAAGGCATAACAGCTAAATCATCGGTGACTATTATCTCCTTTTTTATAACCTACAACATTTCAAGCAATGATTGACTTCTAAGATTTATTAAACAAGGCCCAAAATAGTTGTTTTTTGTTGTTGTTTAATAATTTTAACTTAATTTGCTACAAAACAATTTCGTCAGTAGCGTGGGCACCGTAGGTTATAGCCTTTACGTGAAAATGTCGGTAAACTTGATTCCATTTGTTGAAAAAGTAAGAAATGACAGGAGACAGGATTTTGTCCTTCAAGAAAATGATGTTAGGAGAGGGCTTGAGAAGTAAAATGTAAGAAAAGCGTGCGGTCCTGATGGACTAAGTGGGCGTTTACTTAAAAGTTACTACTTGTTTAATTCGACAATTTCACAACACTCCCTTCCACGTATCTGGAAAATGACTGAATTAGTACCTGTACCAAAAAAGCCCCATGTCAAAGAACTAAATGACTTAAGACCTGTAGCCCTAACCTCGGTTGTGTGTAAATGCTTAGAGAGAATAATTCTTAAGGAAATTAAGAAATGTATTTCTCCATGTCAGGATGATATGCAGTTCGCCTATCGTGAGAAGAGAGGAGTAAGTGATGCGTTACTGGTATTCCTTGATAATATCTTAAAACATCTGGAAAAACCTAGAAGTTACTGCAGACTACTTTTTGTTGATTTTTCATCAGCATTTAACACCATTCAACCTCACTTAATTATTTCACAGTTGGATGAATTAGGCCTAAATAAAAACCCCATTGGTTGGGTATTGGACTTCCTATCGCAAAGATCCCAATATGTCATGATTAAGGGGAGAGAAGTGAGTACCAAATCAGACATAATAAATTAATAATCACCAACACAGGTTCACCCCAGGGGGCAGTATTGTCGCCCTTCTTATTCACGGTATACACAAATAAGTGTCAAGTAGAGGGCCAAAGAAAATGTTCATTTGATAAAGTTTGCAGATTATGTATGTATTCAAGGTTTAATAAAGGACAATGAATATCACTGTAGGGAATCTATTGCCTTGTTTGAAGCTTGGTGCGAAAATAATTTTTTGTTACTAAATGTAGCTTAAACGAAAGAGCTTGTGATTGATTTTAGGAAAGTGAAGGATCCTTTGAGTCCTTTGTGTATAAAAAGTGAAACTGTTAAAATTGTTAATGCTTATAAATATCTGGGAACAACTATAGATGATCAGCTCAGTTGGGACATAAATGCTACAAACCTTATTAAAAAATATCAATTCACGATTGTACTTCCTTCGCAAATTGAAACTATTAATTAATGTTGACAACAGCCTTCTGTATTTTTTTTATAAAGCAGTCGTGGAAAGCTTATTATTTTTTCTATTACTTGTTGGGGAGGAAATATACATGGAAATAAACAATGTAAAATCGACCAGGTCATAAAGAGAGCCAACAAACTTATAAACGATCCAATAGTTCCTTTCCAGGATTTTAGCATGTTATATACTGTAAACTATCTATAAAGAATGACCCATCCCACCCTCTTTCCAAACAAGTGAAACTATCCTTAAGATCAGCTAGGCATATTCTTTTGAAGTGCAAGACTGAACGTTATGGAAATCATTTATGCCATCTGCTGTAAACCTTTTGAAATGCCTTGTTTCTGTTATGTTAAATAGTGAGTTGGCAGGGAAAGAAATTGGTAAGTTAGTGTGAGGAATGTAGAGAGAGGGAGAGAGATAGAGGGAGAGAGAGAAGGAGAGAGAGAGAGAGAAACTTTAATTGATTATACTTGTCGTAAATTGCTCCGTAACCAGTACAATGTGCCAATATGGACAATAAAGAAATTGAATTGAATTGATTAAAGTAAAAGTGAGGTAAAGCACTGAATCATTCTGCAGTCTTTTCATATAAGTTGGATATCGTAGACGCGTTTATACTTTTAGCAGTGCAACTCTTTCAGTTTCTAAATTTTTTTAAGTTGCTTTACTTTTCCGAACCCTTGTCAAATTTAAATTGTTTTTTTTTTTACTTAACCTAAAATACGTAAGATTGTAAGAAAACCACCGTTACAAAGATATTTGTCAAATTTTCAACTTAAAGCTTTAGAATTGTGGGAACATATTTTTTTGTCTTATGGACTTTGACGGTATACTATGCCGTTCATGGCAACGAGAAAATGACCTTAATTTAATACATGTTATAGCTGTGAAAGCTGAGAATAACATCCTATTTCACCCATAGGAATGCAGTAGAAGGCAAACTTTCCTCTCTCTTTCGCTTTTCTTTGAGTAGCTGACAGGAAATGGGGAGACGAAAAATAGGAGCCGATATAATTTGTTGTGTTTGCGTCGGCATAATAATATTACTAATAATTATTAACATAATGCTTATACCATCAGAAGCAGACTCACTTTCACTTGATCCGCACGTTCTGCCGTGGTCTTTTCACCAACGGTCATCATGTTTTGTTTTAGCAGGATTCATCTCAAAGATATTGACTAGCTCAGACAGAAAATAGAAAGCGTAAGAATTACGATTTATTGAAGAGCTGTAACACAAACGTGATGATTTTTTATCGAATTTCTTGAAACTAGTGTTAATTAATTATGATAAACAAGGCGCTTTTAAGTAACTGATGATTCTTTTTACGCGGCGATGATATAATATTGTGTAAAGATAAAATGAATTAATCTAAGTAGCTGTTTCATTTCTATTTTCTTTGATATTCTATAAGGTTCTACTTATTGATTGGGTTACGTGTTTCCCCTCATAATCATAGCCTTTTACACCGAGTATCATGGTATAGGCCGCAAACAACATACTTCCTTCTATCCTAGGTTTTGTCCGTTACTTCTCTCCAAGAAAGTGCGTCACTTTTCAGATCCTCCTCGATGAGTCTCCACCGTGTTGTGTGTTGCTGGTGTCCTCATTGTGTGTCATATCGACATCCATCTGCACATACTTATCTCTTGTGCTACACCCCTCTGTCTAGTTCTCTCCAAGAAAATTTCATTCCTGATCATGCAACTTTCGAGATTTTCCTTAGACAAAAGTTTATGTTAGTCTGTAACTTTTTAATTCGTGTATTAGTGAGGTCCGAAAGAATCACAGTTATTTTAGAAAAGAAATGTCTAAACTTAAAGGGTAAATGTTTTTTTTTTGTAAAGTAAGACCAAAAGCAACAACATGAGATGAAAAGTACAAAAAGGTTTGAACATAGTTGTTTAAAACGGCTTAAATACAACTATTAAGAAAAAAAGCCACCAACATACATAACTTAATATGAGTGGACATTTTTATCTAATGCACTGTTGTTATTATGTCTTATTGAAAAAGTCTAGGTTCAATATTCTTGACTATCACAGATGACAACAGCAAATTGTAAGAAATAATAATAATAATAATAATAATAATAATAATAATAATAATAATAATAATAATAATAATAATAATAATAAAAAATAATAATAATAATAATAATAATAAAACAACCTTTTGAAAGCTGCAGATAATGGTAAAGTACCATTCCTTTGCCTTTTTGATCTTTCAGCCTCTTTCGACACTCTTGATCATGACGTTCTTCTATCTCGACTTTCAAATACTTACGGTTTACACGGCTGAGCCTTCATATGATTCCGTTCATACATCACAAACAGACATCAAAAAGTAGTTACAATACAAGACGAATCTGAAAAACTAAGACTGAAATTTAAGAGTCCCCCAGGCTTTTATTCTTGGACCGATCCTATTTTTTCTGTATTTAGCGCCCCTTCGCGATGTTTTGGTCAAGCATCATGGCTTTCGATTTCATTTTTATGCTATGCTGACGATACTCAGCTGTATAAGTCTGTCAATGCTTGTGAGGTTCCTAGTGTGTTCGAATCTTTACAGAAGTGTGTGCACGATGCGTCTAAATGGATAAATGCAAACAGGTTGAAATCACATCATGATGAAACTGAAATTACTGTGATTGGCACACCTGCTAAAAGTAAGCGCCATAGAGACGTGACCCGCAGTGTTAAACTTTGCGGGGAACTGATCAACATTACTTGTTCAGTATGAATACTTGGAGCGCATTTAAATTCCAACCTGTCCATGGATCAGCACATTCTGCAGCTCAGGAAGATTTGCTACATGGAGCCGCGTAGAATAGCCCAAATAAAACGATAACTTAGAGTAGAAAGCGCTGATAGTTTGTTTTACTCTATTCTCAATTCACGTTAAGACTATTGTAACTCTTTGTTAGCTGGACTCCCAGACGTCACAATGAAAAAATTACAACAAGTAGGAAATAATGCCGCAAGACGTGTCACAAAACAAGTAAAAGAGACCAGGTTGCTGTAGTTTTAAAGTCTTTGCATTGACTACATATCCATCTCAGATTTGATTACAAAATTGCCACCTTTGTCCATCGATGTCTCTATGATTCACCATTCCCCGTGTATTTGAAAAAATTTTGTGACGCCATATACCCTAAATCGAACTTTAAGACCATCAGCTAAAACGTTAGTTCAAAAGCCTATGTTTAAATTAAACTCAAAACTTTTGGTCAGAGAGCTCTATCGTCATAAGCTGCTGTTATATGGAATGATTTACCACAGGAGTATCGAGCAGTTGAGTCCTGGTATACTTTCAAAAAACATGTAAAACCCACCTTTTTAAAATGTACTGTAGCGACGTATTTCATAACTCATTCATTGAGTTTCACCCTTCAATAGAGCTGCGAGTTTTAGGGGTGCCGATTAACTGCAGTAAAATGTGTATATCCAATAATTCTTGTAAGTGAATAATATTGCTAACCTTTCAAATCAATATCTTACCAAAAATTTTCTAATTATTAAAATATGGTTTTTTAAGTTGCTATTGTAAATTATGAAAAGACCAAATTATTGTTGCTTAGCAAAAAAAACTATGTCTTTAAGTGTTGCAGATTAATGAATGGGACGGTCATAATATAGCATAATAATTTAACAATAACTGTGACCAAGTAATTTTTTAATGAAAACCTTATTTCTAGTTATCCATACCTTTTACTGTATGTTGTGAAGATTTAATGGATTTTATGCGTTACATATGTACTTTATGTTTTTATAACCATGCTAATATAACGACTTGAGCTCACAGTCACATGTGAGGAAAGGTGAAATGAAAATAAATAATAATAATAATAACATCGACAACAACATAAACAACAACAACAATAATAATAATAATAATAATAATAATAATAATAATAATAATAATAATAATAACGACGACGAAAACGGCATTACTGATAATGGTGGTAACAACAAGAATCAAAACTGAAAATTAAAAGGGGGGTCGCAATGGTAGGAAAACTTTGTCTTGACTATGCTATGTTTTTGAAAAAAGAGAAATTTTTTTGCCAACCGCTGTGGGTTAGGAAAATGGCTGAAATACTCCCTTTTTGTGTTGATAGGTCATGCACCAACATCTGGTCATTTTGAGGCTACATCATGGAGAATTTTCTTTTGCGTTTTGTTTGAATTTTTTGTTACATAGGCTAATTAACTCGCGAAGTGTCGGCCGGCCGATTAAATCGGCCTACAAACGGGAATTCTTTTTTAGCACTAATGCTAATGGAAATTATGACGCAAAAATTAATATGGACACTTCTAGGCTTAACGGATGACCCGCATAAGAGCGAAGTATTGACCTAGATTAGCTCCGCTAGATAACAATGACGTCATGTCTCATTCAATTTACGAGCCAAGTAGATTAGAATGATCTAGGCTATCCATCTATGATTTAAAAACTATTCCAGTAGAAAAGTTGCTAATCTATACTCAGCTGTTTTAAGTTTTAAACCAAAACTCCAGCAAAAACTAAAATCCTGCTATAGAATCTATATACTTATAGATGTATGTTATAATTAATCTTGCAGCAGAAACTCATAGTTATCGGTCAAAAGAGAAGATAGAAGGGGAAGAAACAGACCTATACAAACAGATGCATACAGTGAGAAACGCAAAGAGAGAAAGAGAGAAAGAGAAAGCAAGAGCGAGGGAGAGAGAGAGAGAAAAGAGAAAAAGTAAGAAAGTGAGGGAGAGAGAGAAAGGCAGTAAGGGCGAGAGAGAGAGAAGAGAGAACGTGAGAAAGTGAGAGAGAGAGAGAGAGAGAGGCAGTAAGGGCGAGAGAGAGAGAGAGAGGCAGTAAGGGCGAGAGAGAGCAAGCGAGAGAGATAGATAAAGAAAACATAGAGAGAGAGAGAAAGAGAGAGAGGGATGTGAGCAACGATGGATTCGAAAAAAGTAATAAAGCTTTTACAAGAAATTTCCGCCAAGACAGTGAAGGCCTACTATAATTATTCTAACTGAGATGAGATCTTGATTTAAATGATTTGCATGTGGCCACAATTAGATCTAATGAAGACCAAGATTTATGGCTAGATTTAAACAATAGGTAAAAGAAGAAGGAGGAGAAGAAGAAGAAGAAGAAGAAAAAGAAGAAGAAGAAGAAGAAGAAGAAGAAGAAGAAGAAGAAGAAGAAGAAAAGGAAGAAGAAGAAGAAGAAAAAGCGGAAGAGGGTAACTCTAAGGACAAAAATGTGAAGAAGGCGAAAAGTGTTTCTATCATGGGCACTGCAGTGGAACTAAATCAAGAACTAATCTGTATTGACCTGGTTTAGTTCCATACATCGGTATAAACTAAAAGCCTGATATAGAATCTAGATCTAGATCTAGATGTATTGTGTCAAAATTAATTCTGCAGTAGAGACTCATGGTTTACGTAAGTCCAAAAGAGAAGGTGATAAAGGAAGAGACAGACAGACAAGTAGCCTAGAAACCAATGTAAAAACAGAGGTAGAGAGAGAGAAAGAGAGAGAGGGGGGAGAGAGAGAAAGCAAGAGAGATGTAAACTATAATAAAAGAGATGGTGAAAAGATTTTAGGGAAATAAAATAAAAGTGAAGGCTTTAACAGGAAACTTTAATACAGATTATAAGATGTGTAGAAGGTAAGCCTGCGAAAAGAAGGAGACAGACTCGATGTACTACAACAGTGTGGGGAAAAAAGAAAACAAAGGACTTTTCAATTAGAGGTTAGCCCCTTCTTTGATTTACTGAAACAAATTCCAATATAATTTGCTGATTTCCGCGAAATCGCGGGCAATTCGCTAGGAAAGATAAATGATGAATAGGAAGATTTTTCAGATGAATATGGGAAGAATTTGTGAAGAGGGTGTAAAAATCTCATATCTATTGCCGATTAAAATTATTTGATATCGTACTTCAGCAATATCTATATATATGCACCCAACTGTGGGCTAACGAGAGGCATAAATGCATTCAGCGGTAGTTTTGATTTATCGCAGTTTTTTTTGTATCGTTTTAAATAAATAACCAGCATACTTTCGAACATACTTTGATTCTGTGAACTATAAATAGTCAATCTATTTTTAAAAGTTTATATATTTTGAGATTAAATGTTTAAGGAAAAAAGAAGATGGAACTATACGAGAATGCGTTGGTAAAAAAAAATCGCTTAATAATCGCACTAATGCCTTATGTCCATTAACGTTAGCACTGCATTGGTGGCGGTAATAATGAGCCAAGCATATGTTCAGGAAGACTTCAACAACAGAATAATTGCGACGCTCCCAACCCAACCAGAGTGAATCACGCACAAGTCAGATTTTTACGTATTGGTTTAACATTAGTTTTCAAAAGGTCTACAGAATGCCTTTCCAGATCTGAAACGTGTATAATACTTTTCTATTTCTATTTCATTTTAAACCAAAAAGCTATCTTTAAAGTGTTCGTTTAAAGGACGCAAAATCTAGACTAATATGAGCGACTTGTGCTTATTTCATTTTGGTTTCCTTACAATTGTAATATTGAAAATAGCAACAAAAGAGATTATGTCAATAAAAATGACAGTTATTTGAACGGGTTTACTTTGGTTAAATAATTTCCTACGCAATCATTATTTTGAAAGCAAGTTTGAAGCTCCAAAACACACTTTCGGGTGCACTAACTTATAAAAATTACTTCGGTTTTGTTTTTTTTTATTCTTTTTTTTTTCACTCCATGTGTCGACAAAATGAGCGCATTTTTTTCATACTCAACATTTCATCACTATTTGCTTCTAGCCTCAAAATTATTATCTATATCTATAAATGAGGAGTAGGATGAGCTTCTCCCATTGTTCCAAATATTTTCAGAAATCTCAAATTACCTGGTCAACTCGATGCCTGTAAGAAATGAACAGATCTCGAGAAAGAAAAAGGTAGTTTCCGACAACAGTGCTATCACATTCTCAAATATTTTTTTGTTTGTTTACTGTGAGTTAAACTTTCTCAAAGGAAAGTATTCCACGTTTTGTGTAAGTCATTAGAGAGAAAAGGATTTTATTAAGATCGCAACGGCTTGTTTTGTAGGATAATTTTGGAGACTTTCAGTTCCATAATGGAGCTCCATGTTTCTGCATCCTCGTTACCAGTCTACCCTTGGACAATAACTTGCGTTTCTTTGGCAGTGACTTAAAGACAATAAATCACCATATTGCATTATTTTGATGCTCTACACACGGCTGCTTGGTTCGCCATGCTAAGAAAAGGCTCGAGCTGGTTTGGTTAAAAAGTCTTCCTGCAGTTTTCAGTGCATGCACTATAGCGTGTAGCTGATGGGGCTATAAAATGACTCGAAAAGAAACATTATCAAGAGAAAACTCTTGGAAACCTTAAGCTTTTGTTCCAATAGTTCACAGTAATACTGGCATAACACAATTTTCGTTCTTCCTCTATATCTATCTAGCCAAAGGGGTTCAATTTCAATTTCCATCCCACTTTTATTAGGCATTGTAGATGACAGTTGAAATTACGCTTGTTTTCAATCTCAGGTTTTCAAGTAAAACAGTCGCGGTTTTTATCACCAAGATCGTGAAACATGAAGCTATTATTGGAAAGCCTCCTCGTATAAAGCAAGGCATTTTCATGAGATATGAACGGACATAATTATCACTTGTTCAAGATCAAAATTGGCCCAGAGGGCGTTTTCTTTTGCCTAGGATTCTTCATTGCCTAGGTATTGTAATCTCTACTGTTTTTATTCTAAAAACATGTTTATCAAAGTGTTCCTGGATTACTTCTTAACAACTTCGTCACCTTGTTTACTTTAGACAAAGTGAGATTTGCTGTTATTTATCTTTCAATCTTTTCTTGTAGAGAAAAACCTTAGGGGTATTTACTTACTTGCCCTGAGATCTAGATGTATATAAATACTCTTTTGATGTTCCCGCACGATGAAAATGGGATTCAACTCTCCAAACTTATCAATATGGTCCGAAATTTCTTGTCGAGCTGCGTCACATTCTCAGAAATTCTGCCACCTAGTTGTTTTTTTTTTCTTTTACCTTGTAAGGCTCCTGACGTAGATATTTTGATGAGTGCACTACGAGCAGTTTAGTCCCATACACCAAGCGTATTTCAAAACTTATTGCAACGCAGTGGCTTCATGGAAGTTGACTATAAAGAAGTGGTCTTTGGTAACCTTCCTGTGTTTGTGAGTCGTCTTTTCAGCAGAAGTTTTTCTCTACTGTAGTGAGCAGTGTCTTACAAGAAGCTTTTCGTTGTCTAAGGTCCCCAAGCAAGTTCTCTTTATATGACTTTAATTATGACATGCCTTTTTTCTCATATCACTTTACAACATAGGAACACCCTGGATAAACTCACCGGCTCTGTGGCCTAGCGGTAAAGACACTCGCTCAGAGATCGGGAGGTACGGGTTCGATCCCCGGCCGAGTCAAACCAAGGACTTTAAAATTGGTATTAGTAGCTGATCCGCCTGGTGTCTGGCATTGTGGATTTAGTGCTAAGTCTGGTCGGCCCGGTGTCAGGATAATGTGACTGGGTGTGGTGTATGCAGCGCTCCGTACATCACAGTGTGGCAGCACGCTTCCAATTGTCCCAAGCGCCGTCTCTGATATATCCTTGAAGTTGAAAAGAGACGTTAAAATTCAAACAACCAACCAACAACCTGGATAAACTCACGGTCCTTATCTGAGTCATAATCAATGTCGGCAATTGCATCACTTAGTGTCATTGCTATTCTTTACACTAGCAATGCCGAAAGTTTTTGTGTGTGTGTGAAGCTGAGCAGATACTTCCATCGCCGTAAAACTCCCAAGTCTTTAAAACTTTCACTATGTAAGGAATATTGTAATTACGCTACTTAGGGAATTACCTTCACTAATATTATAAAGTCTCAGTAAATGTCACCACGAAGTAGCATACCGTTACTTACGTTAGTAGCCTACGTGATGTCGCTGATTTGCAAAATTGCAGACATGCTAGTTGGCGAATATGTTATAACTCATAAATTTAAAAAAATTGGATCAACAAGCTGATTGGAGAGGATTTAGATTCTGATACTTGTACTCACATTGTGGTGTTTACTCCATTTTTCCCAAAATGTCAGTTACGCTAGTACGTGATATCACCGACGATTTGGGTGAGTTGTTGTGACACTTATTCTAATGTGTTCAATGTAAACACTTGGGCTATTTCCTCTAAGTGAGTACTCAAGGTTGACACTTTACCATACCTATTGGTTTGAAATAAGATTGGAAATGCATCTATGATTTTCACTGAGTTGGCATTTTTGGCTTGACTCTTTTGTATTCGATTACTAACACTATCACCTAGTTTAATGTGTGTTTTCGACATTGCGCGAATTTCTGTCTATGGATCATCAAGGGTATCATTCATGCAAACAAATGGGTTTTGAATTTGGACGCATTGTCAAAACTTTAAAATTCTGGATCTCAATCTATTTAAATCCTTATTTTATCTTTTTTTTTATTATTTTGTTGGCACTGCAACTCTCTTCTTTCGAGTTTAAATACAAAATCTATTGATAAATACCAACGTTTGCAAAGGTTAGGTTAATTGAATTTTAACGTCTCTTTCAACTACAAGTTTATGTCAGGGACGGCGCTTGAGATAAATGAAAGCGTGCTGCCACACTGTGATGTAAGGAGCGCTTGCATACACCACATCCATTCACATTATCCTGACACCGGGCCGACCAGATTAAGCACTAAATCCATAGTTCCAGACGGCAGATCAGCTGCTAATACCAATTTTAAAGTTCTTGGTTTGACTCGGCCGGGGATCGAACCACGCACCTCCCGATCTATGAAAGAGTGTCTTGTCGCTAGGCCACAGAGCCGGTTCAACGTTGGCAAAAGCGGACAACAAAGATAATACTAAGAAAACCACATAGAGAACATGTTACCCCAATTTTAAAATCCCTTCATTGCCTGTCAGTAAAAGCTTATATGAAACAATATCTTGCCTAAAACATCGTTCACAGAGCTAACGAGAAAGATGAGCAGGTCGCCAAAGCCATGGAGGTAAGAGAAGGCACAGAGTTTCAGATGAAAGTTCTTTACATCTGTCTTGTCGATGTTGTTTCGACCACTGATTAATCATATGCCACTTCGGTAGTTTCTCAGGTTCCCTCAGGAAAGCGTCGCAGCTCTGCGGATTTGTCTGTAAGAGTTTTAAGGCTCAGGGTGTTTTTCTCTTTCTTCTTCTAGCTTGGAACAATGGAGCGAGACATGTTTCATGTCATCAAGCTCCCCGGGACAGTCTTTGCAATTTGGGTCGTCGATTACTCCGATCTTATGCAGGTAATACTTAAATATAGGGCTATTTCCACCCGTTCTTAGTTAACTTACAACTACTCTCTCTGTTCTTGAAAGACCTCCTTCTTTTCTGGAGGCCTTTTTTTATTATTTCGAGAGATGTTTCTTCTTTCAGTTCATAATTTAAATAAGTGTTCTTTACTCTTCAAGAGAAAAGGGCTTCTGATGTTGCCTGGTCGATAGGCGCTTCTTCTTGATTATGCACGGTCGCTTCTTTCTCCAAAACTTGGGCCATTTCGTTTCCTAATAGGCCGCAGTGACTTGGCACACATTGTATCGTGAAATGTGAATTGGTGACTGAAAGATTTTTCAATTTGGACCAAATTATGTTGGGGATACTGGTATTTTGTTTGGAAGGTCCTCTTTCCAAGGTTTGGATTGCGGCTTGAGAGTCGGTGCATATCCTAACTTCTTATCTGTCCTTAAAGTACCTGCTATTTTCGGTTAGCCAGTCTACAGTTGGCTCTACTTACTGGAACAATATCTACCGCCAGCGACAGTTCTTTCTCGGGGTATTTGGGTCGGTAAATATGTCTAGGCGGGATTTATCTACACACCGCCTCCTTCATATTCAGTGGTGTCTATAACAAAACCATCCGTCCACAATTCTATAGCAGCACCGGGTAGTTGTTTAAAAACTCGTTGTGCCCTTTCTATTTATTTCTTTATTACTCTTTTCCATTTCAAGTGAGTTTTTAAGCGTAACGGTAGCTAAATATTCCCAAGGCGCATTGTTTGTTACAGGTGTTAGGTGCTCTCTCCGGTACAAATTTCGGCCATAATTTTCGGACAGTATTTCTTCTTCGGTTACCGGTTCTCCATGTTGATGCTTTCAGTCGTTTTTCTTGAATTTTGATGGCTATGGTGTTTCTTGGGTTGTCTTCCGGTAGTCTGAGAGACTTTTCGTATGACTTGGATGTAAATTTTTTCCATTCGCTTTGAGATCGGGAGAAGATCAGCTTCAAGTTTAGGCATTCAGTTCTGGTGTTTCTTACACCGTCTATGGTGACTCGGGCTCCTTTGTTTTATACTGCTTGAGTCTTTTGTACGTTCGTCTTTGCTGATGCAAGGCCCCAAGCCGCCATTCCATTTTCAGCTGTACTTTTAATGCATGATATGTACAATGTTCTTAGGGTTTCTCCTGCCAGAGCTTTAAGCGTGTTAAGTCTTCGTTTTACTTTTCCTTTGAGCTTATTCGTATGTTCTGGAAGGGAGAAAGTTCTATCAAATGTTAATCCAAGAAATGTTGGTTGAGGGTTGTTTTTCAATTGTTCATTTAGCAGTTCACATTTGGCACATGTTTTGCTTCTTTATTGTTGGTACTTAGAAGGTACGATTCACTTTGTTGACGCTTATCTCCATTTTCCAGGTTTGCGCCCACTCTCCGATGGATTTCAAGGCTTTTCTAATGTTTCTTTCTGCTTGTTCTATTGATTCTTTGCTTTTTTTATGCTAGCCTAAAGTGCCAGGTCGTCTAAAAATAAGTTGTTTTTCAAGACATCGTTGAACTTCACGATTGCGAGGATCAGTATCGAGCTGAGATTACGTCTTTCCGTGCACAGAAGTGATTAGGACAGCCTATATCCTGGATGAGCTCTTGGAGGACATTATGCACCCGTTGACCTTAATCAAAGCTATGCGGAAGAGCAACCTCAACAATGTGCAATTTGGCTAATGCAACAATTATTTAGGGTACAGAGTTTATCTATATTGGTGGAGTGTTTTATTTGTAGATGTAACTAGTTCGTGGTCGAGAACTGATGGGTACAAGGGCTGTTCATTTTTACAATGTTGGTGACACTTTGGGACCGGTGATGATTTTGTGATTTTCTTGCAAACTGTGTATGCAAACCACAATGTGATAAATGCTGCTGTTTTCTTTGTTGAAAATCTCCCCGCTCACAAACCAGTGACAAATACACGCAGAGCATAAGCCCTAAGGCTAAAACGGAAGAAATATGATACGGAAGAAACATTTCCCTAAAATAAAAGACAACTGGCGTCCAAAACGTAGTCTTGATCTAACCTTATGCATGTTCAAGACATGAGATATACTCAGTCTACTTAGCGGCAGAGTCAACCGGATGCAATCGCGAAGTGGAAGAAAAAGCATTTGATATTATTATATAGCTTATGATCAAAGTGTCAAGGGAGAGTTAACATTTTTGTATTGTCTTTATTTTTAAATTCCTCCGGCAAGATAATATGAGTTTTAAAATTTTACTTTGTAAAAAATAATATATTAAAAAATTTCCCTAAGAAATCTTGAAATTTCCAATTTTGACATTGATTTTTACACATTATTGTTCTGTTTTTGAATCAAGGCCTTACTGCAAAATAAGATATAACAGGTGAATTATTGTCCTTAGCACTGGTTCGTCTGCGCAGAATGGATTGTTA
>BMAT01007869.1:630515-643021 GCA_019649035.1 Elysia marginata | reverse complement strand
ACAAGCCTCACCTCTCTTACTTCACAAAGAAATCTGTTCCAGATTTGCATGTTGACTTTGAACTCTTGATTCCATATTCGTAAACATCTACATTTTTCGTTCGATATTTTTTTTTAATTTTTTTTTATTATTATTTTTTTGGGGGGAGGGGCGCTCTACACAATGATACCATCAAAGGCTCTTCTCGTTGTTTTTTTTTTTAATCTGTGAACTATGCATTGATTTATCTTTCAGTCTATTAGGTTATCTGCCCCTACCAGCAACAAGTAGAAAACTAGAATAAACCCTAATTTGCAACAATTGATTTTTTAGCAATAAAGATAAGCTGTTCAACTAGCCTTGTCATGTATCTCATGCTTTTGTCCCTTTGATGTTTTATAAGGCACAAAAAACTTGTCTCTTTTGCCTCCGAAACCGTGCCGAATAAAGCAATCGATACATAGTGGGGCTGAGCCGAGAAGATCTTAGTACCCGGCCATTAACCCAAAACTGAACACATCTCTCATTCCCTATATTTCAAATTAGCGTGACAGGACCGGTCCTTCACTCAAAAATGTTTTTGGTATTGCTTATGCTCCAACTCATACCAACAATTGGAGGAGAGAGATGAAACTGGCAATTGTGCACAAATAACTTGAGCTGGATAGCCTGGTAATGAAAACGTCTCGGTTTGGGCTTGTTCCGAAAAGTGAATGTGCATTGGCGTAGGGTTCTTTTCCAATTACAAATTATCGCTTACAGGTTAACTAGTTAAAGACAACTTTATGCCAACATAGAGGACGTAACATGCAATATATTTACTTCAGATCTCTCTTACGGCTTAACATAATTATCTACCAGCTTTGTTTTTCTCAATGCTAATACACCACTCCTACTATCTTTATCCTTGTAATCAAACTTTTTTGTTTCTAACAGGAGACGCTCCATCAACCGAACAGGCTCAAGGATCTTACCCCTTTGTTGTGAAGACGTCCGCCTCTGGGGAAAACGTGCTGGTTGTGCAGGACTATGCGTTTGGGAAATATCTCGGCCGTCTTCACGTTAACTTTGACGATGCAGGCAAAGTGACCAACTTTAATGGGAATCCTGTCCTGTTGGATGGTTCTGTTCCCAAGGGTGAGTTTTCAAGAAAGTAGAGAAAATGCACAAGAGTGTATCACTTGTTCTTTTAGTACTGACACCAATGTCGAAGTAGCTATCAACTTCAAGATTATGTAAAGTCATGCTCTGTCCGATGGAAAATAACCCAAATATAGTTGAGTAGGCATAAAATAATAATAAAAACTATCAATTTATTTTTAAGAACACCTAACCTCATAAATAAAAATAATAAACTGAATATAATTTGTCTGCATATTACAAGATTGCTGCCTTAATTGTAGGTGCCGGCAAACCAAGTTAATTAGAAAAATGTTCAAAAGATTCAAACTGTTTCAGAAAAAACACGCAAGTTTTTTAAGGTAAGAAAAGATCGTCTTTATTCGTCCACGTGGGAAATTTACCAAAGACAGCGTTTGTACATGAATACGTTAATTTCTCGTTTACAAAACGGTGTACATACATTACAGTTCTCATACCTACATTATTGCTTTTAGACAAAGTTAAGCGTTCATTATCATAAATACATAGGACAATTCACATGCTTAAACGAAAAGACCTAAGATGAACAAAGCGAAGTATCATTTAAACTACATACTGTTTCATTTGAGTCTCCTCAGTAGTGCAGAATGATGTTGACGATATAGAAGATTTTTAATATCGCTCTGGTTTTTTTTGTGTTATTTTTTGTCTGTTTTTGTTTTTTGTTGTTGTTTTTTTTGTTGTTGTTGTAAGATTTTTGCACGACTCAATTAAATGAGAAACTAGTTGCGGGCGTAACAGATCGTTTGGATCCATCAGCCTTTTTTTTAGCTCTATTATAAGCACGATCTTTGAACAGGAAGTATACGTGTGGAGTTGTCTTTTTACAAATTTTCAGACTTGCTTATCAGCCAGTTCGTTTTCTCATTGCCATTGGACATTATCCCCATTACGCTCCCGACGGTGGCCTTGAAAAACAAATAGCATATTTCAAATTTAACATAAAAAGTCTTAAGTTTGCGTAAAAAATATAATCTTTGGTTCATCTTTTTGCAGTTGTCATTAAAATAAGTGTGTCAGTACAACTTATGGTCTATGACAAATCGTTTCAGTCTGGTCTATACAGACACCCTGTAGCCGTTCTGTGCAAAATCCCCACTCTGATTCGACATGGACTTTCGAGTCATAAAAATAGAACCCGTTGGCGGTCGGTACTTTGGTATTGAGCTAATGAAGTTGAGGTCAGAATCGCAAGAGGTGAGAGGGGTGAGCATTTTGTAGGCGTCAACTACATGGCAATAGCATCGGCCTTGTCTCGTTGGGCAAGAGATATGTAATGTTGATGGTACGGTAGCAGAGTATATATAGCCTGCAGGATGCTTTTGTAATTTCAGTTTGGCGCAAGCATGCTCTTTTTCTTCTTTTGTTGAAAAATTGAACAAACCTTTAAACCTTAGTGTTTTGCCTCCTGTTTTATTTACTTCTGATTACACAATGTATTTTGAAGATTTCTCCTGAATTACAAGAACTTTGTGATAATGCATTTTAGTTTTTACATCTTTTGTCGTGGCAAGATAAATTTCAATCGTGTGTAAACTGTAAATGATTTATTCTTCATTAATATCCATTCTGCCCAAGCTAAACATTATGAAAATTATTAACCACGGCATTAAATTCATATTCCATTACAAAGTTAGACCGATAATTAGTTCTGATGGCTTTTTTTCTAATAATTTCATGTCCCTCGCCAGACCCTGAGCTCGAGAGTATGGTTCATAGTCTACTGCCCCAGATCGAAGCCCTGCAGAATGAGCCTGTAGGAAGCACGCATGTCCTGCTCCAGGGGGACCGCAAAGTCTGCAGGGTCAGGGAGTGTAACTTGGGTAAGACACCTGGCATTACGCTTGATAGAGGTTTGTTTTGAATTTGCTTCCTGTGAATCAGTAGGCTTGAAAGAAGTTACATGGAGCTTGCTTCCTCTGAATTGTGAGCATTCGAGTCCATGGAGTAAGAACTATGGCTTAGATTGTTTCCTCTGAATCATTACTTTAAAAGGTTTTGAAATTTCTAGGTATTTTGTTAATTGTCGGTGTAAAAATGGCTCCGAGTGTGGTTTATCTTAGTAAGTGTTGAGTTTAACACAAAACTCACTATAATTGTTGAGCTTAACACAAAGCTCAGCTAAAATCGTTAAGTTTTACACAAAATTCACGTATAACTTTTGAGTTTAACACAAAACTCACCTATACGTGTTGAGTTTAACAAAAAACTCACCTTTAATTGTTGAGTTTAACACAAATCTCACCTATAGTTGTTGAGTTTAACACAGAGCTCTCCTATAATTGTTAAGTTTAACACAAAACTCATCTATAATTGTTGAGTTTAACACAAAACTTACCGGTCATTAGCCAGGTCTTTAAAGAAATTCACAATTAGGCAAAATGTACAAAGTCATACATTTTAAGTTAAAGTTTTTTATGACAATTTAACATGAGTTTTTCATGACACCAATTTCCCTTAAGCATTTTTGCCTTTTAATCTCTTTCTTTTAAAGTCACCATCCAACTCTACGTTGCCGTACACCTCTCACGTTGTATCTCTGTGGTTATCCAGGCAATCTGATTTGTGACGGAATGTTAAGACAGAACCTTCGCCATTCTGATGACACCTACTGGAGCGCTGTGGGTATTGCAGTGGTCAATGCAGGAGGGATTAGGTCTTCTCTTAATATAGGTAAGTGCCTTTAATTGGTTACCGTACCTACGTAATATAACATGCCTCTCAGACGCATCCATTATCACATACTGTTAGATCCTCTAATCAGTAGCGTCGGGTGACTTGTGGCTTACAGCTCCAGGCTCTTGTCTTTCCTACCGTAAAATCCAACACAAGTGGTGAAGGTTTTGATTTTCATGCAGATATTAAAGAAAAAAAATTAAATATTGGTATCACATTTATAACAGATAACAGCGTCATGGTCTAGAAGTAGACGCTAGGTTTGGGATTCGAGCCTTGCTTTTGGCAGGTTTAGTCCTTGTGAAAGGCTGTTTATAAATATTTCTTCGTCTCACTCATGCATTAAAGGAGTATCCGACTATAGGCAGTGAATGATCTTTTCAGTATGCTAGAGTAATGCGCTTTATTTGCCGCTCCTCTGAGTTCAGAATGTAATTTGTTTGGTAATGGCATGTCAGGCAATTCATGCAAAGTGCTTAGAGCTTTTAGTGCATGAGGTGCTTACTAAAACTCTTTTTTACATTCGGATAAATGCCTCGTGTTCGCAAGTTACTTGTATAATTTTGCTTATTTAAACTGATAAGTGTTAATTTTTAAGTTAATGAGTGTTTGGGTTGTTACTTTTAGAAATATTTATAGTGGCTTTAACAGCTAGAAGGTTTGCCCAATGCCTTAACTTGAGATGGTTCTCATTTGTCCTGTCAAAAAACTTTTATCAATCTTCATACGGTCCAGTAAAGCTATTTGTGTTCACAATTACCCATACTGACACAACCATAAGTGATGTTTAAAATTGGCTGATTTTTATAGTCTGAGGTAAGTTCTTAAAATGCATGCATTGTTTTCTCATTAATTTCGTTTGTCCTCCTCTACCGTGCCTAGGCGCGATCACTGTAGGAGATGTGATCAAAGTTCATCCATTCCGAAACACGGTTGACATTGTGGAGCTTCGCGGGGAGGCCGTGCTGAAAATGTTGGAGCACGCTGCATTTGAGTGGACGCAGGATGTTAGTGACTTGTCCGGGTCATTTCTGCAAGTTTCAGGCATGTACAGGCAAAGCTGCAATAGAATTATTTCTGAAAGTAAAAGAGCAGCAATAACATATTAGAGCATGTTTGTGCCAATAGGCAAAAGGAGGTCTGGAAAGACAAAAATATCTAAAGAATGTGCAAGCTTGTTAATATGTAGTGTGCCGAGAGCTTACTGAAAAACTACGTCTCTGAGAAACTGCCATCCATGGTTTATAATTATGTCTGATTGGCTAGTTTTGAACTAGATTTTGTTGGCTTATATTTATAATATAAATACACAATGATCTGTTAACTTGTTTTGAGTCTGATATCTTAGGATCAGGGTTTGAGTCTTGATTATGAAAACGTCGTTTTTAAACTAAAAAGCGGCAATGGAAAGATTGCTTCGAGTATAATCAGAAAGTCTTTATATGAACTCCTCAATAAACATTCATGTTTTTAATTAGTTGTATCATCTTTTTATGTAATGAATAAACAAATAACTTGTTAGCAAGTTCTGACTTGAGTCTACTGCGCACGTCACATCATGCAGCAAACAACCTATTTGTCTAACGCTGTGAGGCCATTTTAGAGAGGAGTGAATGGAGATAAACCTTAATTTGTTGTTTTCCAGCGCCAAATTACAAATTATAATTATAGGACCAAATTAAAACCAATTTGCAGGGGAAAAGTGACAGCATCAACGCTTACTATTCATGGCTTAAGTCGTCTGAAACGATTATTTGCAAAGGTTGAAATTATTGTGCCTTTTGGAAAACTTTATCTTTGAAGACAAATAGTTGCGGACAAGAACCATAGCAACTGTTTTTGCGTTCGTATCTCATTGCCAAATGGTAGCAAATAGAAACAGGTACATAGATTACTTTTGGGAGATGTTTTTTTTTTCAATCAACATCCACGATTTTGCGCATTTGTGATTCCTAAATTAAGCTTGAAATGGCAATATTTTTTTTATTTATTTCCAATTATATTAAAGTATCTTGACTGTACTGGGTTTCAACTATTATAAAATTTAGACTACATTTATTTGTTTTGAGTTTTAGGTTTCTATAACTTTCTATAACTTTTTAGATTACAATAACAGGAACTTTAAACAAGAATTCGAAATTCTACTCGCACGCTCTTTACTCAATGTTGTCAACAGTAGCAAAGGTAAAACAAAGAGTTTTGCATTTAAGTTTTGAATGTTTTTTACTAAGATGAGAATAATAAAAATTAATATAATACATCGATAAAGATTTTCAATGATGTCAATAATAATGATAATAATAATTATAATAATAATAATAATAATGATGATGATGATGATGATGATAATAATGGAGATACGTCACATAAAACAAAATATAATCATCAAACTAAGTTATCTAATAAGAGATAAGCGGGGGCGCTTTGCGAAAAACCATGGTATATGCAGAAATAGCCAAAGCGGGTATTTTTTATCAACACAATAGAAGTGAAAAGAGGCGCGTCTTTCTGTCCAGGCTAGAGATTTTTTAGCCCGACGCATTCTTGCGTTAACATGATTCTAAATTTATCGTATGAACGAAAGTTTCCGCAAACTGTTGTTGGTTTCATGCAAAACCATCGTATCTCCATTTGTTTTTAGGAAGAACACCGTATGTATGCTTATACAATATTCTTATGTAGAACTTCGAGCCGAAACAACAGCCTGCTTTTATCAACAGCGCAAAATTTTAAGTTAGGCCTACGGCAAGTTGCAGTACCGGTACGTAACAACTTTAAGAATCATGAATGGGTAACGAATATAAAGGAATGGTACTTGATTATAATTTTATGGAAAGTCTTTTCTAAAAGTTTTAAATAGTCATTCGTGGACCATTTTATGTAAAGCAACGTGGGAACAAAACACAGATTTAAATTCATTGGCTAAGGAAATAAAAACGGTCGGCTATCACGTGATCTAACTGCATTGGCTGAGGGATAGTTTTGCCATCTAATTAACTCGTCAGTCGTTCTTTTGATTTTGAAATTTCCCATTAACACACACACACACACACACTCTCTCTCTCTCTCTCTCTCTCTCTCTCTCTCTCTCTCTTTCTCTCTCTCTCTCTCCCTCTCACTCTGTTACATCTACACCACAGATCTTATGGTGTTTCCCATTGCCCAACTCGCTTCTTCTGCTTTCCTCAGGTATGCGCATTGTCTATGACATGACCAGGGCACCCGGGAGTCGAGTGGTGGACGTTCAGATGAGGTGCTCGAAGTGCAAAATCCCACATTTCGAACCCCTCAACAAGACGGAGGTCTACCAAATTGTCATGAACGAATTCATGGTCAGCGGCAAAGATGGTTATTCGATGATTCCCGAGGAGATGATCCGCAAACACACAATCGGTACGCTCTGAGAATGACGTTGGTTTCTTTTTTTTTATTAATTTTTTTTGAGGAGAAAAAGCAATCAGAAGAACATCACAATAAACATGTCACCTTTAATGTCCAGCATTACTGGACTTGGAAGATTTAAAGCAATAGCGTCGCCGAAGTGATCTCAGAGCACTTGGTTCATCAAGAGGGAGGTCTAAAAAAACAACTTATTTTTGTTCAAACGAAAGAAGCCTGATGCATACAGGAAAAATTAGAGTTTTAGGAACGAAAAACTGCATTTTGTGTACACCATTAAGGCTTACATCAAACTGCTCAAGTTGGACTGCATGATTACTTTTACGGTATATCTTAGTTTTTCTCAGGTGACTCTTTTTGCTTCCTTAGACTTTTAGGAAAATTTTTAAGAAAAAAGGTAAAGCTCCTCTATCTTCCAATACTAAATGTCAAGGCAATTTATACCAGATAAGATCTGGAAAATGTAATATTTGATCGAAGAAGATTTCAGAAGAATGATTTTTTTATGTTAAAAGTCAAAGTCCTGTAAGTTGCTAACGATAACATAGAACCTAACAACTAGCAAAGAAAGAAATCCTCACTAATTTGATTATTTAAGGACCCACATAAAGGTTAAAGATCTTTCAAACAACAGCTCTATGAGCAGCAGTGTGTTGTCTAGTCTACATGAAATGAAAATGTCATAGAAAGAGAAGAACAAGGCTGGGGCGGGGAAGAAGTGGAAAAAGAAAGTCAGAAAAGGAAAGAAGATATTGAGAAAGAAAGCAAAGATAATAAAGGAAAGGCCAAGAAAATATCCACATAAAGAAGATAACGATAGTGCTTATATGATAACAAATACAATCTATACAGCAGCATTCTTACTATGGTCTACTAAAAGATTATAATGGTTTGACACTGCATGCTGTGTCTTTATCACAGGTCTCTCTTCTAGAAATTTGAAAATTATTAAAATCTTCAAAAATGACATGTGTTGTGTATGGTAGTGTTTTTTATTTTTATTTCATACTTCTATTATTGCGTGAAGAAAGAGGAAATCATATGAACATACAGGCATATCTCCCTATTATTTCGGCGTTTTAGAGTGTTGGCAAAGAAAATAAAAACTTTACTTAGCAGGTTTTACCATTTCTAATTCAAGTTTTCTTTGGCCCAAGGTAACGTCGATCTCGAGATACTAATTGACACCATCAAACAAGATAGTCCAGTAATTCAAGGCCTGGAGGATAGGATACGCTTTCTCCACGAAATCAAGGAAGACAGTCTGATCTCCAAACTTGTCCAGGAAAAGGAATGTGTCTCTGATTCAGCACCTAGTCTGACCTTCACCTTGCCATTTATGACTCTAGGTCTGCTCCTAGTACTCAACGGGGTCAAACTACTCTCCAGTGAAGTATAGACGAAGATTGATATGCTTTCCTTTGACAAGAGCAATTCATGGGGAAACAAATACTTCAGCCCTGGGGTAAATCAGAATAAATTCAAGGATCTATTGGATCCACGGCCGAGACGTTTAGATATTAATTCGCTTTGTTAATATTCTGTCTTATATGATAAGATTCAAGTTCGATGATTGCTCAATTTATTCTTTGGCAAGAGTGTAATGCTCAAATCGTATGTGGTAACTAACAGCTGAATTTATTATTTTTTTTATCTATGTTGGCCTATAAACAGGTTTTGTGTCTTTTTTTTTTTTGCCTTTCTACGTCTAATGAGTTTTAACATGCACCACCATCTTATTGTTGCTTAAAATGTTTAGATATATCATTATCATTTCTATGCAAATCAGACAATTTAATAAATGTCGTTTAATTTTATCCTTGTTGTTTTAGCTAATAAAAGCATATTGGACTTTACAAAAAATGTGTTTAAAATATCCCATGCTTTTTTCTTTACATTGACTATAGTCAGTTGTAATCAGGTAGTAAAAATGATGAATTAAAATCGGCTCTGTGTACCGTTGAAAATTGCATTATTGACATCCAAAACTCGAAATAACTGATGTGTAAACATAAATGGTAGTAATTGGCCATCTTGGTAACATTTCCAAACATAATTATGTTTCAAAAAGACCCTTGCCCAAAACATTGACGCAAGCGAAAATGTTTTTTACAAAATATGTTGTTATAGAGAATTTTATACTTCTTTAGATCAATTGTTTATGCAGGAATGTCTACTTTCAATATTGCATCTGTGCGAGACTATTAAATTTGACAACTGATCTTTCAAAAACCTTATTGTCCTCCTTGGTCTTACCTAAACTAGGTTTTGGAATACTATACTAAATCGTATTCCATTAGATGTGTTATAAAGGTTATTATATATAGTACAAAACAGTGTTGCAAGAACAATACCATGTGAATCCATCATAATATATCATCCACTGTTGCCTCTATAGGAAATAATTTAATACATGTATAGGTTTGCTCTTGGGCTACAATTGTTTTGATGGATTAGGTTGGGTTGTACCAACCAAAAAATTACTGCGATCATCGAATGACCACAAAGTCATTTTAGTATTACCTAACAAGAAATTATGGAATGTTTAGGGAGAGATTTTTTTTTTTAATCTTGATCCAAAAACCTGGTAGGTCGCGGGTTCCAGCCTCAGCCGAGCACAGTCCGGGGCCCCTACTGGTTGGGTCGGTGTCAGTATAATGTGACCGGCTGAGGCTAAGTCATGGTATCCCCGCTAGTCTCTGGGTGGCAGCCCGTACATTGTCATTGGGACCCAAGCCCTGAGAGCACCTTTGGAGTGGAATTGGGCTTGTAAAAATATCCTTCAATAAATCAAAACCAAAAACCTGGACCTCCCCACCAAAACATTTGTCTTGCGTCCAGGTTGTAGGATTTGGAAGTCCGTAATTCCTTGTTTTTATTTAGAAAGCGCGATTTAACATCTTCTAAATTTTTATTTTTCTCTATATTTCAATGAGCAAAAATCTTGCCATCTTTCCAAAAAATATTGATAATTTTCTTAACTTTTTAACTTTTAAAAGCTTAAAAAACATCTTCTGTTCCAAACAGCAACGTTTTTAAGCTTAAAATTTCCAAATCAGTCTCTTTCACCCTGGGCGCAAGACATGATTATGTAGTTTTGAAAAGCAAGCAAAATTTGAAAGAAAATGAAAGCATTCATTATTCATTGCATAATTATAAAAAAATGAAAGCTACTGTCTGTGGAAACATAAACTTTTGTAAGGTCATTCATCTCGTTGAACAATTCTGTTAAACAAATATTATATCATTTCTCACTCATAGCGAAATATAATTCAATTTGTGCTCCTTTTTAAATTTGTGGTTGGGTGGGATATTCTTATGCAAATTTCTAAACTGTATTCAACCTTCTTTATCTATATTTATTTGGTATTTATGCCGTGGGAAAATAAAGCTTGACCATCTTAATGTTAATGCTTTCAAGGTAAAGACTTCTGAAGGCTCAACTACAGACTATAACTACAAAAATAAAAATCCTGTTGCTAAACATACAAAAATCGATCTTATCAGAACAACTTTGACATGCTTAGAGAAAGTATGTCTTCAAACATCTGAAACAGTAAAGAGGAAATTTATCGACTTATAGTTGTTCAATAAAACTGCACTTCATAAAACACTACATCTCTCCCCTCCCGTGACCTATGCCTACCGTCCCGATCTCCTTTTTCGATTGTGTATGGGGCTCTTCCAAGACTTGGCTCAAGAGACTTTTAGAACGCAAAAGTTCAAACGAACTTTTAAAATAGAATATTCAAGAACCTAAATCCTTAATCCAGCGTGTAAATTGTATTTAATCTATGTGAAATCTAAAGTACCTTAATTTAAGCCGAGTTCTTTGTTCGCTACTTCGTCAGAAGTTTGTGTGACCAATTGAGGCTCGTGGTTCATAATCAAATTTAGCTAGTCCATTCTACCTTAAAAGACAGGAAATCCATATAGATTAAAAAATAGATTTCTCGCTCTCACTTGCACCTGAAATTAAATGAGACTTGAGGGAAATAATCCTCTTTCAAGGTCTTATTTTGGTATTCAAAGCGAGCCATTTTATTCACAAAAGCCCCACAAATATAATTTCTGGGTGAGATCTAGCATGCAGAAAAATGCTAGATTCTCAGCTTTGCAAATCGTTCTTCAAAATAGCATTAGCAGAAAAGGATTGAACAATTGTTATCAAACTAAAGTAAAGGTGTTTAAATATTTAAAGTTGCGTATAAACCAGAAGTGACAACTAGGGCGAGTGTTTAGTGTCTGTTTGGTAATAGAGTTTATATTTGCATCTGGCACTGACAGATTATGGCTATCAGTGCTTCTTAATCTATATTGGTGTAAGTCCACGTCAACTTTTATTGTGTAAATGATATTTCGTACCTCGGATGTCAAAAAAAATTATGATGACAAGGCTATTTGTCACCATAAACTCAGACCGTTTCCTTAGAAAAAGTGGATTCCTTCCAAGTACAAAAACTTGCGGACAGAAAGATACTCAACAAAATCCATTACATCGATGAACAACAGACTTTTTTGTGTAGATGGTTTCATTCAAGGCACATTATGAGGCTGGCCTTATTCGAATCGTTATTGTTGTTGGCAGGAATTGGGTACCAAAAGTGTTGTAAGAATATTTGTTTACGCTGCATCGTTTTACCCTATCGTGCTTGAGAAGGTGTGCGCCGTTTGAGAACATAAAAGGCAATAATCAAGACGGAAGAGATTGGTGTTAATAATCAAGACGGAAGAGATTGGTGTATAATAAGTCATCATGAGACTCAGCTTAGAGTTTGATCAACCCCGTTACTGCCAGATTTCCCAAACAATGGCATAGTGTTTACTTAAGAAACTATCCTAAGAGTGGCTCTTGTTTCGTATTTTGATACATTACCTTCATAGTACGAGCAAAGACTTCTTAAACCACCCTTTTATACTGACATAATGGATCAGCAAAAAGAAGTTACTATAACATAAATTATAGTTATGGCAGCCCATGCTTCGCATAGATAAAACTTGATGCCTTCAACTTTATTTCTTCCTTCCGTATTCTCTCTCTCTCCCTCTCTCTCTCTCTCTCTCTCTCTCTCTCTCTCTCTCTCTCTCTCTCTTTTTCTCTCTCTCTCTCTATCTATCTATCTATCTATCTATCTGTTCTTCTTTCCCACCCCACTCAATTTTTCTTATCTTTGTGACAGCAGCCCCCTTTCCACCCTAGCGCCCTCCCCCTCTATTCCTCTGGAAAGTATCAATAAACATTGCACATTGCTACCTCTTTCTTGAGCCTGTCATTATAGTTCCTCCTTGCC
>BMAT01007869.1:591970-603094 GCA_019649035.1 Elysia marginata | reverse complement strand
GAAGAAGAAGAAGGGGGAGGAGGAGGAGGAGACGACGAGGAAGAAGAATAAGCAGAAGAAGGAGAAGAAGAACAGTAGGAGATGTTGCAGACAATGTTTCTTGATTTAGCAAAAACTTAATGAAGATAACAATACGTCTCTAAGATTTTTTCCTTTTTAACAAGAATTTTCGATTTCCCGTTTCCTGATTTTGCAGGTCCAACCGAAATAAAAACAATAGTCACAATTTTTATGGCGCAATAATTATTTAACCGCATAGAATGCTCTAGATGCCTTTTATAGCACTCTCTGGCCAATTGCATTTATTAAAAACTATTCACCCTATTCCCTTATGCCATGCTTTAGGTGCGATCAGTAATGGGGATGTAATACAAGTCCAGCCCTTCCGTAACACTGTGGACATTGTGGAGCTTCGTGGAGAGACGGTATTAAAAATCTTGGAATTCGGGGCATCGCAATGGACGGAAGTTGTTGAAAATCTATACGGAGGGTTTCTCCAAGTTTCGGGCAAGTTAATAAAACGTTGTAATTAAATAAATCCTTCGAGATATATAGTATGTGTGAATGATAAAATATTTTTTTTAAATAAAGAGACTACGCGGGAAAAGAAAAAAAACATTTGACTCTAAAGGTACATCAATATGCAATGCCCTTCCGGAAAGTTTGAACAGCATTTTTACACTTTCACCTTCTAACAAAAGTCTAAAAACATAATTTTTCCAAAGAAATATTGTTATCACACTTAATTTAAAAGCATTGTTTATAAAAAAAAAATTTTATCAGCACTTGTGATCTCACATTCATAAAAGCTGTTTATATCATTCTGAGTATGAATCAAAATTTTTATATTCTGTAGAGGTACCATTTATATTTCTTTTATGACTACCATTTAGCTTTTTAATGTAGCTGTCTTTTAACTAGGAGACATAATTTATCTTCCTCTACATCGATTTATTTGTGAATTTTATTTTTTACCATGGTCATCACTTACATTGCAATAGTTGTTTTGCTGGGGTTTTTTCGAACTGTCTTCATTGTATGTCCACCTAATCAATAACATTTTGTTCAAATCAAATATGTTTTAATGACAACTATATTGCTATCTATGTAACTGTAAGCTGCTTAATCATTTTGATTTCAGAGGATTGAGAATTGAATTCCTGTTACAAGTAAGACTTGCAAATTGGATTTTAAATCCCATTTATGATTTCCTTCACCAATGTTAAGAAAGATAGGCCGTTTTCAAGATGCTATTCTGGAATTATTATAAAGTGTTAGTATGTAATTACCTTTAAGTATTTTTGTTGTATTTTACATCTATGTGATAGAAGTAGATTGGTTAGATGTAAGATTTGTGCTTGATATCAGTCACGCAATATTTTATTAACCATGCCAATTTTAATGACATGTTAACTGCGGTCGCAACTATTTTTAAATGAATCTGTTGAAGTTTTAGTGAGTATATGTGATTTGTGTATATCACCAATTCCCACCTTGCTTTCTCTGCTTTCCTCAGGTATGCGCATTGTCTATGACATGACCCGGGAATCAGGCAGTCGAGTGGTAGACGTTCAGATGAGGTGCACAAAGTGCAAAATACCACACTTCGAACCCCTTAACAAGACGGAGGTATACCAAATTGTAATGACTAATTTCTTGGCTGAAGGTGGGGACGGTTACACAATGATTCCCAAAGAGATCATCCGGACACACACAATTGGTACGGCTTCGATAATACACTAGATTCTTGATGCTCTAGATTTAAAAATTAAACTTCGTTGAAAGAATAAATTATGCCCATAAAGCTTAAAGTGAACTATGCAATCAAATGAATCTAAATGATGCCATTCAATGCATCCCTATTATGGAGAGATAATACCACTAAAATGTAACATGCAAATTTTGTCCGAGGGCCAATAAAGACAAAGGGATTATCGAAATAATGTGGATGAAGGAAAAAACCCAACACATATGTATTTTCTGGACTACTGAACAGTTTTCATTTTTCGTGGATCACAGGCTTCACGTCCCCTGCCTATTCCACTTCTTTAAGACTCATTTTTTCAAAATCCTTTATCTTCTCTGCTCGCTCCTTATCCTCACCAACAAATGTAATACAGCCGCATTAATCAGTGAGTGATTTGTTTAAAATCCCTCCTCTTTCCTTTCTTGAACCTGGGACCGAATTCTCACCGCCATGTGACTATGCTGAACCACTATAAGAGCTATAGAATGGAACAGTTCTTTGCTGTTTGTGGATCAGAGGCCTCACGTACCCTAGATCGTTTACAACCTCACTCTTCTTGGAGCCCTTTCACAAGGACCACTCGGTGGCGAACAGCGTTTTCCTCTGTCCCTTTAACACAAGCGACACCGTGGCGCAACTGTGGCAGGTCCCCGCTACAGACAAGGCGCCACTAAGTCACCGAAGCCTCTCACAGTAGATTCTGTGGCGCGTTTATCGTTTTCAAGAGTGGCGACTCAGTGGCGAGAACCAGCCACACAGTGAACGTTCATTAGTGACCCCACAGTCGTCAAAACCAGCCACTGAGTGGTCCGTGTGAAAAGACTCTTTCTTCTTTATCTTCAGTTCTTCACTGCTCCCTCCTTTTTCTCATCGGTGCTTCACGAAATACAGTGGCGATAGTGTTTTCTTGTATTCCTCTTCTGTCGTTTCCTGAACGGTTACCATGGATCGATTTGTCACTGCGATGTGACTCTACTGAACTACAGGGCTATTTGCAGTTATGACATTGGAAAAAAAAGCATCCAATGATTGCGCCTTTCCATTAATTACTTAAATATGAAAACTATCTTATTCTTTGCCATGCAGGTAACAACGATCTACAGATTCTAATTGACACCATCAAACAAGATAGTCCAGTCATCCAAGGACTGGACGGTAGGATACGCTTCCTTCAAGAAATCAAGGCAGACAGCCTGACCTCCAAACTTGTCCAGGAGAAGGAATGTGTCTCTGACTCAGCACCTGGTCTGGCATTTACTATGCCAATAATGATCCTAGGTCTGCTGCTCTTACCCTATTAGGTTAAACTACTTTTCAGTCATGTCTAGACCAAGGTGATTTTTTTTTATTTTGTGTCTTTTTTGTGTATGTGTGTGTGGGGGGGGGTAGAGCGCAAAATGTAGGAGTCTCATTACAGCATTGTTGTGGAAGTTTGCTTGAAATAGTCCTGTGACTATGAGAACTGAGTGGTTTTTTTCTGTATATTGGTTTCTGCGATTGGTAAGAAAGTATAATACTGCCTGAGATTTGGAATGTCATTGCATTTTTTACTCTTTCTTTTCAAGACAAGTTGCCTGGTGAATCTCAAGCATTGCTAACTACGGCTTCGGTTAATAAGTTTGTTTTCATTTTCTTCGTTTTCTTCTGTTGTTTGTTTTAAATGAAATAAAGTTTCTTCAAATCAACAACGTCTCGAGGCTGTTCAATAATAATTGTAAAACGTACGTGCATCAAATCCCCAAAGGCCTTAAAAATTTTTCCTATTTCTTAAAAAAAACTATCTTGAAGTATACTGGTATTCATTCGCGATTTGCTTTAGTTATACCGACGACGGCCAATAAGACGACGAACTCTTTTTTTTAACCGTATCAATAATAGAATATTGAATACACATTTATAACTTGGATACATAATGACAGAGAAAACAATCGAAACGGAAATGACATTGACTTTGCATTAATTGTTATTGTCAAAGAATGTTATCATATATATGACGTTCTCCTGTTCCTCATAGTAAATTTCTGACTTTCAGGTGTATTCTTGTACTAAATGATAATTTTTAAAAAGTAATGTTTCAATATATTTTAACTCATTTAATAGCAGTTTATATAGCGCCATAATTCAACCGTTTGAGATACTCTTACAGACTTAAAAGATGTGATCAATGTCTTTCGTTGCAAACCTGGAACCCGAAAAAGGCAGACTCTTCTACTTTAACTTTATCCCGTTTTTTTTTTTAACAAAAAGATCTGGCCTACAAATTCACTTCAAACAAATCCGGATCATGATTTAAGTTTATGTATGGAAACATAAAAACTATCGAAATGATGATATCATTATAGAGCATTCCAAAATGTTTGGTTAACGTTTTCTTTTTTCAAATGATTTTGTTTTCATAGTTAACGCACATTATCCATATTAATTTTTTGATACATGTATTTAAATCAATTTTTTGCCTCTCATCAGTATTTTCAGACTTTTTAAACAAATCTTTGATAAACAAAAAAAAACTACAGTTGCCACAATAAAGGTTTTACCGTAATGATATAAATATGGCCTTCGCATAAATGAATTTCATTTACTTGCAACCTTTCCAGATTGTTTCAAATTTTTAAAATTTGATTTTAAGACGCAAAATTATACAGTTGTTCAATTATAATTATCTGTTCTATTAGTCTGGAAGATAAGGCCGAAGTCATACAAGCTACGATCAAGGCCAGGACTACAGTTGGTTCTTTTATATTTAGAAAAAAAAATATTGTGCAACTGATGAAATTTGCAAAATAAAATNNTTTTTTTTTTTTTTTATATAGGCTAGTGGGCCGAAAAATCATCTTAACTTTTCATTTGACGACAACGTGTGATTAGATTTGTTACTTGCTCGTTCAAAAAGTAGTCTCCCAAACATACAAGGGCACTAATTAATGGTTGCGACCTAAAAATACCACGTGATTCTTATTATTGGGATAATTTTGCGTTTAAGCTGCGTCAATTTTCCCCTATCGTGCCACACAAAGGGGGGGGGGGCGCAAGAAGGAAATTGCAAGATAGGTATTTTCCCAAAAAATCACATGACCCTGCTGATATTTAGGTCAGAATGGTTATTTGTTCTAACGATATAGTTTCTTTCGACGTTAAACATTCCCAATTTAGTTATTTTCCTTCTTTGCATTTTGTTTTTGCTTTATCTTTGTAATGCTATGAACTTTTAATAAACTCCTCACAACATATTTTGTTTAAAAGTTTTTCAAAGAAACTCCGCACCCATAGAATAATTTAGCTCACAAACAGTGAGCATAACTTATAGAAAGGAGAAACTGGCGTCGATTTTTTTCTTGTAAAGCATCTACAAATAAACACAGCATAAAACTGCTACGATGTTGGAAAAAGTCTTTGTCCTCTTAACCAAATTTTAAGTTGCTATGTGCAAAATCTTAGAAACATTGTGTTGAAAATCATAAATTTGTTACTTTAAAATTTGAGTTTGCTTTTTGGTGTCTTGTAACAGACCACAATTTACGTAACAAATAATTGTTTTATATAATAAATATTACGTTTACAACAAAATTTAACCAATACTATAAAACCTCTGTTGTTGTAACACAACATATTAAACAATTTTACCAAAAAATGTATTAAGCAAATCTTATAATATTGATCGGAGCTCCGGAGGCTGAAAAAATATGACTTAGAAAAAACAAAATCATTAAGAGACATGTGTTAAATATGGAATTGTGCTTGAACTTTAAAAAAATTACTCGAAAATAAAAGAGTTGAAGAAACATTTTCGACCGCTCTATAGGACTGTAGCATGAAACTTAAAAATTAGTTTAGAGTAGATACCAAGCATAATTATATCTTTGTCTTCTTCTTTCAGTAAGCTAATCTGCTTCCCATCTAAACCTGTATTAAATTTTGGGTTTCCTCTCATCACTTTCTCTTAGTTACATTGCATTACCTTTATTGAGGATTTTCCCTCCTTTTCATCCTACTTCGATGACTAAACCTCTCTCACCCTTTTTTTCTACTCAATATACTGTGGGCTTTTTTATGCCTATTCCTTTTCCTTTAATTCAATTTAATGTTTGTACTATCTAAAGCTGAGTTTGGGTCTACATCAGGATCACCTAGATCAGCTGAGTCTGGTTCTGTAGGCCTACTATGTTAGTACACTGGTTACTTTGCTAAGGTTTCTTTTTTTCGCATGATATGAAGGTATCTTTTTTTAAAAAAATCTCATAAATAATCTGACCTCGAAATCTGCACTATAAACTTATATTCAGAACCGGACCTTCGTTTTCCTGTTGAACTCACCACCACACAAAAGAGTCCGTTGAAGGATACTTCTTTAGCTTTACATACAAGAGAGGTTCATTATGGAACAGCCTGTTCCATGTGAATTTTTAGGTATAGATTCAACACTAGACTTATTCGAATGAACTACCTCGCCTATTGAAAAGCTCCTTTTGAATTTTACACGTAAGAGAGGTTAGTCTTGAAACAGCCCCATACCTTGCCAATTACAAGCTTACAAGTACCGGGTATCGTGTAGTGTTATATGATTTGTTCTCTTTTCACTCTGCTCATGTGTCCCTTGAGAATTGTGCTGTCAGCGTACTGATCCTGAGTAAACATTAAAAATTCCGGGTGTTACTTTAAATGTTTAGAGTAAGGTCCCATGATACCTAGGGTGGCCGGTGCGATGTACGGGCATACCGAGTTTTGGGCAAAGCTTAGAGAGAGTGGAACCGTGAAAATCTTTTGGTCGAACCCACCCCGCTCTCCCCCTCCCTTCGCCTTCCCCAGATAAAATGTAGACCTACCCAGATTATTCTGCTCGGTGACACCGTGACAGCCGGAGTTTGTTTTAGCCGCCGAGTCCGTTGTTCAAACTCGCGTCCTCTCGCTCTGTTGTCGAGCGCAGTGCCGCTAGACCATGAAGCCCCCAAGCAGTACAGGATAGTGGAGGTAAGAACAATGGTCATCTCGGCTAGATGCAGATAATGGGCTCAACATTCTTTTTGTAGACCTCTGTCATCGGGACCTTTTATTCAGAGCCGCAGTACCTGCAATATCGCACCCACAACCCCCACCACTACTGATAGGGCCTGCCATCACTACCATCATCATGATTATAAAAATCAACACCATCATTGTAATCAACGCTGTCGATATCATGGAGGCATAATTATATATGTATTGAGAGTACCGTATTGTTAATCCGTTTACCATCTAGAGCATCAATGATGTTAAGCCCTATGAAAAGAATAACATCGAATTTACTGATGTTCTAAGAGCTAAAGTGGCGAGAAAAAGACAATTGGTGGTAGAAAATCATATTAAAATGTTGGTCTATAACTATAAGGAGCAGAAGACGGGAAAGCAACTTTTAACAGCAGGATCTTTCTTACGTTCTTTACATAAACCCGTGAAATCAGTTTATATTGATATAATTATATAGGCTCGTTGCACGAATGTCCCAAACTTTTAATAGCCTAAATCGTAGAGAATTTTCTCAATTTGACAGTGGGTCCAGCCCAAGCCGGTAAGGCATCTAGAAATATCGACGTCCTGTTCAAAAGCTGCGAAGATAGAATTCTTAATTTAAAGAATGGATTTGCTTGCGGATGAAAATAATCAAGATTAAGGTCTAGATGTAGATTTCAACGTATTCCCTACAGATCTAAATAGCGACGCAACCAGACTCGGCCGCAGTAAATAACCTTGCCGTAAAGCAAGATTCATTTGTTCTAAATTTATGTATTTTACTTATATATTGAACCCTGCAGTGGATCGAGATCAAGACAATCCTTCATTAGAAATAATCTGAAAATCATAATTTGTCGTCTAAAGAGAATGCTTGAGAGGGAGAGAGATAGACATGTGGTGGGCCAACATATTATCAGAGATGTAAACGCAAATCGAGAGAGAGAGAGAGAGAGAGAGAGAGAGAGAGAGAGAGAGAGGGAGGGAGGGAGACAGACAGACAGAGATAGAGACAGAGGTGCAGATATAGAAAAATAGATATAACGTATGAGGGCAAAAAGAAAAAAGGAACTTTTTCGTTGGTGATGGGTTTATTCTTACATTCTCTTCCTAAACAAGATAGTTTGTGGCGTCGTGGTCTAGTGGTAGACGCTCGGCTTTCGGATCGAGAGGTCCGGGCTTCGAGACCTGCTTTCAGCAGGTCGACGTTTAGTCCTTGAAAAGGCTCTTTATACACATTTCTTCGCCTCATTCACGCGTTAAACGAGTACCCGACTATAGGCAGTGAAAGATCTTGTCAGAATGCTAGAGTGATGTGCTTAACTAGCTGCTCCTCTGTGACTTCAGAAGGTGCTTTGGTTGGGAATGGCCTGCCGGGGAACCCATGTAAAGCGCTTAGAGCACATAAGTGGATAAGCGCTATACAAAAACGCTCTAAAAATAAAAAAAAATTAGCCAGCAGGTTCAGTTGGGCCCTATGATTTTGTTTACAATACACATACGCATAGTTACCGCACAGGTCTATTAATAGACCTCTGCGATAGTTACACATCACAGTTGCGTCCCTTCGAGAATTGACCTCTGGCCCCGGAAACTACTTATTCAATTTGACAACAAATCCGTGATAATGGGGGTATGACTTCTTCGTCGTTGCTTTTTCTAATACGTTTTTCTTATCTGACGATTACATTGACCTGTTTACTAATTTTACCTTTCTCTATTTGATTTTAAACAGATCCATGACCTTGTCAAGTACATACGAGAGAACTTTGAAAAGAAATATGCAGGTAAGATTGTGTTGTCGACCATCCAGCATCACCGGTGTGGACATTGACCAGCGTCGGTCACCTTTTCTGTTGTAAACCTGTAGCCGGCCGATTGATGGACTGCTAGGCCTATTAATCTACAAGTAGAAACCAATCCAAAAAGTTGAAAATCAGAAATTTTTCGAGATTTGTTTGGTTTTACATTTACTTCTTGGCTGGATTTTTTTCAAATTGAGGGGGTAGGCCGTAGGGTCACTTGGAATATAATCTGTATCTTTTAAATTAGGGTTATAGCAATGTATTGCGTAGGCCTAGACAGTATTCTTACCCAATTGAACTCATAGCCAGGTAGCCTATTTAGTTATGTGTTGTAAAATTGTGAATGTATCCAAATTATAACTAGATTCTAGATCTGGCAAAGTTTTAACTACATCTAGGTAGTCTAGGTTTTGAAGGAATAAAGAGGAGATTTGTGCTACTGGCTTGTCAAGAGTACAAGTCACAGCTCCTCAGCACTTTTGGAATATGCCATACCAAATTTTCAATGAAAAAACTCTACCTGTTACACACAAGTTAAATACTTGCACCCGTATATCAACCTCTTTTCTAGTTTTTTGGCAAGTTTCATGATGATCAATCCACAAACAACAGCGTTTAAGAAAGTGAAACCTTGACAGTGAATTAGAAAAATTTAACTCAATTCTGCCTTAGTTTTAAAAAATCTGCCCAGTCTGATCAAACTGTAAACTGCTCACAAAACAAAGTAATTGACCACCATTGGCTATTTACTGACCATGTGTGAGCTAAAAAGCAATCTTCAACTTTCAAGGATTCAAACAACTTCAATGGATATCAAAATCAAACCACCTGTAACAACTTAAGTACTGACAGCAGTCACAAGTACTGCTGCCTCTCAGATCTGTTACTCATCTTTTATGTCGCAAATCTCACATCACATGATTACTGTAGGCTAGCTTTCTTCACCTTACATTGACTGTAAGCGTTCGTTAACACAAGGTTTTACTGGTTGATACATGCATCACCTGATCAGAGCCCCTCCCTTGAGCCTAAAGGCGGTGGTCAAGTGCATACTTGTCGTTTTTCTAGAAACGGTGAAGCTACAGGTCACTAATTGCAAATTTAAATCCTATTCGTATAATATGCCTTCGCTCTCGTCCTAATTTGACTACTTAGTACTTCATCAGGACATTAGTCAAAATAAATTTTTCAACGCTGTCAAAACCTTCTCATTTGCTCTGTTATTTTTTTTAGCTATATGACAGAAATTAAAGTCTGGAGAAAACTGCAAACAAGTCCTGTTTTACTTTTAGCGATTAATATCACAATGCCTCAGATTTGCACTTTTAATAATTGATAGTTTTTAATATAATTATGAATCTTTATATGCAGTTTGAAAAAAGTAAAAATCTTGCACAAAGTTTTATTGAATAATATTTTCTCATTTTCTTTTTCTTTGTTGTCAAACATATATATATTAATTTTGACAATATTTGATGATACAACTTTTTTAGAATGAATAATATATAAATAGAATATTTTTAAAAAAAAAGGAAATTTGTGATTTTAACATTCATAAGATGGGTGTAATGGTGAACAGGAATGCTGAGATTTAAAACAAGTTTTTAAAAATAATTTGTCTGTGGAACAACACAAAAGTTCTTAAAACCTACCCACCCATGGCAAAATCATTAATCCTCTTGAAATTCGTAAATATTAAAGCTAGTTATGAATACTTATACAGTGGAAACCTCATAATTTGAATTGCTTGGAAATCGCCTAAAACTTCAAATGATAAGACTTCGAATTGTAAAAAAGAGGAGTTAACTGATTCAGAATAGTTTTTAACAGTATTGTGCAATTACTTCCCCTGGTTTGAAACTATATGTATTTTTCAACATTTTGATTTCATTCCGTACTCGTACTTGTACTTGAATACCTCATTTAAAAAGCAGTTGGAAAAAAAAGCTATGAATTAGGTCTAAAGTTGAAACAGAAAAAGGAAAACTAAAACGCAGTTGGATAAGAATTAAGACAATTGTGGGTAATTGTACCAGTGCCAAAGCAACAAGTGAAGTAATGATTGTGCGTCAGTTACTAATTACAAATAGACCACAAATAAAGGTCCCATTTTACTTATCCATCCCTAATTCTCCCCCCCCCCCCTGCCCTCCGCATTTTGATAGTAGTAATTTCTGAGCTTACACCATCTATCTACAGACCAGCTGTATGGCTGTGGGCTACATTTTGTGGTTTTTGGTTAACTCTTTACACAATCCAAGAACTTAGCCCTAGTTGATGCATCTTTGTTCTTTCCTTTCTTTCACACAACCAACTTACCCCGCCCACTATTGCCCAGTCTACAGATCTTCTTCGACGTTGATGGCGCAAGCCAAACCCTCTCCAATATCCACCTCCTCTTCACCCAATATTGACATTCGCCCCGCCCTAAGATTCTTCCCACTCCTTGTTACCAGCATGTGACTGTGAGCCCAACTCTCTCTTTTCAATTTGACCATTGCATTGGGTGATTGGTGTTCTCAGTTTCGCAACAAAGCCCAATACCACGGCGAGAGACAAAGGCTTTTCACACGAGGCCTGGGGTTA
>BMAT01007869.1:579447-591919 GCA_019649035.1 Elysia marginata | reverse complement strand
AGATCATAAACGGCCCTATATTGACTAGCACTGGTGTCGCTGCCTGCCTGCCCAGCATTGTGATGAGTCAGTGGATTGTTTTATCCCAGCCGTCATGAGAGAGGAAAAATCTGAGCAGGGAGATGGATCTTTTAAAAAATTTTTTCTCGCGGCTCCCAACAGCAATACTGACTTCGAATTACGCAAATCTAATTCAACTGACTTTGAACTATAAGTGCAAATTAATTGAGGTTAAAGAAGAAAAAAAAACCTGAAGAAGAAAGAACTTTGAATGATGAGAAATTCGGATTTTAAGACTTCGGTTTTTTTAGGTTTCCACTGTATTTTTTATAGTCTTTTTTATTACATGTGTATCAAAATGTATAATTTATACTCTCCAAAGTTTCAAAACGAGCCAACTTGCTAAAAACTTTCTTTTTTAAATTTTCATTTATGATCGCAGATGAAATTGCAAAAGGCACATACGATGAAAGAGATTTGGAAAGACTCAGAGAAGACAGCATATTTGCAAGAACATACATTCGAGGGAAAGATCGTCTTGATGAGGGAGTTGAACTACTACATACATCGTTGAAGTTTCGAAAAGACATAGGTGTTAATGGTAAAAAAAGGAATTTTCGTCTATTAAATCATTTGTTTGCCAACAGTTTTTTTTCTGTGATAAATACAAAAACTCAGTTACAACACAAATCTATAGGGTCTTTTCTATAAGTGTTTAAAATCAAAAGTCCAGGGATCTAAAATTACAAGTCAAATATAACCATGAACTGCATTTTTGATTTACAGTTGCTCAAATGTCATCATTATAACATTTCACTTGAGAAAAGGACTTTTCATAGATGATTTATTGCTTTCTGTCAATGTTAAATCAACTACAGTTCTACTATCTTTCCACAAAATTTTGATAATTTCATGTAACTTGTAACGCTTCAAAGTTCAGAAAATGCAATTTTAATACATTAAACAATTTGATGAAAAAAATTGTGACATTTGACTTATTTGGACTTTTGGAGTGGTTGCAAGACCATTTTGACCATTGTATCAAGTTGAAATTATCAGCAAACAAATCAATCAAAAAGTTTTTTTTATAAATTTGTAGATTATTAATAATATTATATATTTTTATGGTACAGTGCTCACTGTCTAATAACCCGTCTTTTGGGTGACAAAAGGCACAGGTTACAAGGTGGAGCTGGCTTCAAGACAATATTTAAAGCATTTCTCCCCTTATCTGTCAAAATATTTTGCATGGATCTGTTTTGTTCAACCATGTATACCTCTTCTTTTTTCTTTTCTTTTTTTCTTTTTTAAATTTTATGTTTATTACGTTATGTTAAAAACATAAGATAACATGATAGGTGACAACAAGTTGGTTTCCGATTATGTAGTTAAAACATGGAGTATTATACAGCAGTGAGCACTGTATGAATGATTTATTTTAAAACATTGCTTTTTGTGCAACTGTCAGGGGTTTGGTTTTATGAGTTTGTTTACTATTTAGGGGACTGAGGGTGAACTATGCAATTGCAAATGATGTCGATTTTTTTCCAGATTTGACAGAATATTCCTTTGAGGAGGAGCTGTGGCAGGTTGGAGGCATGTTTTTCCGCAACAGAGATATTGAGGGCAAAAGAATACGTAAGCACTTCTAGAAGAAGAAAAAGCAGACTGTCTGAAAATCCATCGTCATTGCCTTTTATCACCCTACATCACAGTGAAGGCCACAGACCAACAACCTTCATCTATCTCTGTCCTCCGCCAGCTTCTTTACCTCTTTCCAAGGCTTTCCAAGTCTTTTCGAGTCTGCTTCTTGTCGTCTTTGCCATGCTCCATATGGCCTATCTCTCTTCCTTTTTCCCTGTGATTTCCAGTCCAGTGCTTTCCTGACTATGTTGTCATTATCTTTCCTCAAAGTGTTTCCAATCCTCTTGTATGAATATCACATAGAAACAAATGAAATGACACTTAATGAAGCAATTGTCAAGTACCTAAGAAATTTTAACTGTTTATAGCCAGAAGGAAAAAATATAGTCAAAACTATAATTTTATGCCTGTTATTTTAATGAATTCACAACCAAAATTTTTTTTTGTATTTAATTTCAAATGGTGCTGTGAATTCATTGCATTTTGTTTCTGCATAATTTAAATTCCTAAGTGCACTTCAAGTAAGTCTTTAAAGCAATTCCATTACAGAAAATTTCTCAGCTTAAGCAGCTGTTTTTCACAAAGAATAGAGGTGCTATTTCTCAGCTTAAATAGCTGTTTTTCACATAGAGTAGAGTTGCCACTTCTTTGCTAAATAGCGGATATTCTGCTATGTTGCAATCTTTCAGATATTTTCTGCTATCTACAACTGTCATCTGATGTTCAAGCAGATTTCCACTATTACCGATACAAATTTGAGGACATAAACATGATGGGTCACTGTCTATAAAATAAATTTATTCACTTCAGAGTATAAAAAGATGACCACACGTCGGAGAAAATTGCGGCACCCAACTTTTAACTTGAAGGCATAGCCTGCACAAAAATTTGCAAAAAAAAAAATAGAATGGATTAGAACAACAGAATGTGAAAGTAGAATACTCTCATTTATTTTAGGCAAGCATGCAGACAGAGGTTATATGGGTGTAAACTGAAAGTCATAACACCTAGAAATCTTTATCTGCCATGGACAAGGGAAAAGCTCTTAATAAAGGCGCAATGTGTACCTCTAGTATTATACATCTTATCTACCACAACTAACAGTATCTGTATTTATTTAGCTTTTTGTTCTTACCTCTAAAATTATCTAGTTGAGAATAAATTTATCTAATAATGAGGAACCTAAAATGAAGGTGCAATGGTGCACTGAACACCACGTCCTAAGTTCAGATCTCAGCCCAGGTTTTTTAAAAACAAAACAATTAAAATAGCTAAGCAGACTCAAGGAATCATTTTTTGGTGAATGTATACAGATTGTAATATATATTGAGCTTTACATTGCCGAGGCCTTCGAGAATTCTACATAGTCCTATGACAAAGATAAGGGGCATTACTCTAATTTTTTCATAACAGGTTTTACAAAAAAATTGTGTAAATTCCCATATGCTGATACTTATATAAATTTAACAAATAGAACTCTGTGATGAGAAATCAACAAGCTTTCTTCTAAGGCATTACATGTCATACTTTTACAATAACTAATGAATTTGAAAAATAAAAAAATGACAAATTTTAATCAAATTAATGCATAAATGCCCACAAAGTCAGTCTTGTTTCCTCTTTCTTTCCTTTCTTATTCATTTATTTTTGCATGAAATTGCGCAAAGCAGAATCACATAGATGGGTGCCAAAAAGCACACATCCAAGCACAGCTTCTGGCTTTCTGAGAAAAAAATTGAGAGATATTAGTGTCCGTTTCGGGCTTGGAAGATGCCCCTGCCCCTCTTTGTCTAGTATAGTCATTTTTCTCTTCAGCGATAGTTGTGAGAAAAGAGTAAGGAATGAATAGACTAAAAAAATGTGCAGGGTTAGATTCCTAAGTTGAATCAAATTCAGCAATATTGGGGCCTATTCTTCTTACAAAAAGCTCAACAGCAACATCATGAAGGTCCGCAGACCACTGAAACCCATCAGTGTTGCCACCACTGCACCAGTATCATTACTAACACTGGCCTCTGGATCCAGGTTTGACCTTGACCCAAGATCTAGATCTAGAAAGTCATTGTTCCGATCTTAATTGTTTGCCCCTCAACCATCATACTCCATATTACTTTCATTGTCTATATCTCCTTCTTCCTTGTCAACAGGGCTATCTTCTACTTCATTTGGTTCAAGTCTGACAAGCTAGCTCAAGAAATTGAAAGCCATACTTCAAAAAATCAATGTTTCATTTCTATTCAACTGATTCTCATGCGGTAAAGAACAAATGAAAGTAGGAGTTATCAAACTACCAGTAGAACTCATTTGCGCAAGAAACCATAGACAGAAATAGGCTCTGTTCCGTACCAAAAAAAAGTATATGGAAAACCCAGATATAAGCGTGGGATAACGGGCAATATGGTATAGGATTAGTATCAGGCAATAGTGGGCGCTATATAGCAATTTAGTGGTTAAGGCTGCATTTGTTCTTAGCGCCAGGGCCTTTCATGTCTATCAAAAACATATATATGTGTAATGTATACCGTACCAATCAAAAGGACTTATTATTGCTAGACAAGTGTCTAAAGAGGAAATGGTTTTTTATGGTTGGATACAAATTCCGTATTCAAGTATGAAATAGGAAGTGAATTGCTGCCCAAATACTCTAAAGTGTTTTTTTTTTTTTTTTTGCACAGGGATGCCATTTTTCAGGTTTTTACACGAAATCAGGTTATTCTGGCACCTTCGGTTCGATTTGAACTTAATGTATTATAAATACCTGTTTTATATTCAGTGATTTGGTTTTGCACGAAGGCCTGAAAGCAGTTGAAAAAAAATCCAGGTTTTGTTTTTCTGTCTTGAGGGCATCCCTGTTTTGCAGGGTTATTCTCAAAAAAATTCCGGGCTAGCATGCCCCAGGACCTCCCCTATTAAAGCCTCTGCCTTTGGCAGTAGCATTATGTGTCAAGCCGGTAAAAGTTCCCCCTTTATGAAATGGCACTCATGATAGTAGGCCTAAGTATTTTTTAGAAAACAGTTATTTTGTTCATGAGTTTGATCTGCCAAACAATATTGTTTAAATTAGTAAATAAATATTTTTGAAAATTTGATTGCTTTTCTTAATGATACCTGTGGTATGGAATTCAATATACTGCTTTTTATTCTCCTCTTTCCATTAGTTTGGCTGAGGGTCAAATTGCACTTTAAAAATGCTACTGCGGACCGCCTGGAAAAGGAGAAAAAAGCAATAATGTTTGGTCTAGAGAAGGCGTTTAATGAAAATCCTCTGGGCCAGATTGTAGTCATGCTGGACATGACATCATGTGGACTTGTGAACTTGGTAAGCTGTGTAAGAATAAGAGCTTCATGAGCTTGCATTTTGGAGAGAAGAGAAATGCAAACTCATGAAACTCACATATTATTTGCTTCTTTAGGGTTTTTTCACAGTGTACAGACTATATATGGGAAATAAGGAGAATTTTGTGGTACTATATGCAAATTACATGTCATTTCTACTAAATAGTGCCTTATGTAGAAATACCTGGCATTATTTATGTTACCATGGAGGAGTATAACTTAGTTCTGAAGTCTACAATAGTCAAAACTTTGGCTATTCTAATTTGAAGTTAATTTTGCTAAACGATAGAAAGTAAAATAGTTTTGAATTTTGGATAAAACTTCAAAAGATACAAAAAAAAAATTTTGATTAACCAAACATCTCTCCATCCTGTCTTATCTAAGTTCTATAAAAACACATTTAATTTTATACCACTTTAATGCAGTTTTGGTTACCTTTGTGTCTTAATGAATCACTAGAATTGGACTGCTTGTAGTGTATTGTAGTTTAGATAGTGTGGAAAAGAAAAATTATCTTTAATCCAGCATTGAAATTCTCAATATATATTTAAAACAATAAAAGAGAGATAAAGTCATTAATCAGATTATAGTCTGATTTAAGAAAAGTATACAAATCATTGAGGTTAAAATTTTTTGACTTGACTGTATTTATGAAACTCAAATTGTTATCTTGAGGCCATCTGTTTCGTTTGACCAGGATATGGACTTTGTCAAGTACATTATTACAATCTTCAAGTTTTATTATCCTACTTTTCTCGGTAAGTCATCAAATATTCTTCATACACACTTATCATGCCTATGTTTTATTTTCAAATCATAGTATGAATGATAACCTTAGCAATGATGGTTGTCGTTAAGGTGTAGTTTAACAATTACAACAAGAAATATTTTGATAGCAAATATTCAGTCTTTGTATCTAGGAGCAGAACAAACTCTTAAGTATTTTGTGAGGCAATCAGTCAGTAAATCAGGGCACCCATATTGAAAATATTAAAACAACAACTGAATGATTGATAATGGTGATTTAAAATAGGCCTAAAGTTGCAAAATACAACTTAGCCTTAGTGTATTTTGAAAAAGAAAATAAGAAGTAAAATGCAAAAGTATTTTGAAGCTCAGAAAAGCAAACAAAGCAAAGTGTAAGTTTGGGGTAACCGGAAAGTTGATGTCTATATGAGTGATTTTTGCCTCAGCTGAGTACGATGCACTCTGAAAAATGTAACAATCTTTTACCAACAAATAAATAATACTGCTGATTCCTGCTCATTGAGCTCTATATCCTGTGCTTATTTGAGCGCAACAGCCAATTAAAATTGTTTGGCCAACTTCAAGGTAAACTCAGTGAACGGACAAAAAGAAACTCTGCCTGGTCGGCATGCATGTAGAAGGACTGTGATAAGGTGAGAGAGGTTACTGCTCTTTGATAGGCAGAGCTTAGTGCGGCTAAGAGGTCATATAGTAGAGAACAGGTTACTGCTGCTCCTAAATTGGGATGAGGCTGCGGTGGTGTGAAGTTTTTTGCTCTTTGAGACAACTCTTTGATTGGCAGAAGGCAGTGTGTTGTTGAACTTTCTTCTTTTCCAAAAATTTTGAAATGCCTATTATTCAGTAAATATTTGACCGATTGCATTTTGGATGCTAGGTATCGGTTGATATGGTTATATATTAACGTTCTATGCTAAAAAGTGTTTTAGAAAAATTTAATCCTATACTGCTTTTTGATTATCAAAGGTAAATTTCCTTGTTGAAAAATTAAAAAAATGGTTATCTATAGCGATTTTAATTACATAAAGGTCTCTCAAATGCATAACTTAAATATTGGTGAAGCTTACTCCTACTATGTTCAGAAATAAATATTTTGAAAATGGGATGCCTTTTCCCACCCTTTACTGGCCCTCTGTAATTATTTTGAGCATCAATTTTTTATCTTTAGATTATGTCAAACTATCTAGCATCATGTGAGGTTAAGAGCATAAATGTTTTTTATTAATTTATAACTGTTTTTTCGTCGCATGACTTGTAGTTTTGACCTAGAGATTAAACAAATAGTTATCCATAAAATTTGTGTCATATTGCCTGTCACTTAATAAGAAAGTCAAATTGGTAGTTCTGCTGTTGGGAAAACAAATTTTCTGCAGGACTGTGAATAAAAATTTTGTTGCTGCCACTAAGCAACATGTTTAAATTAAAAATAGACATGACATTGTGATTTCATTAAATTGTATTCAGCCTTTAGATATGGCAGTCACCAAGCTGTCACAAATCTAATTTTTAGCTGAATAAACGAAAGGATATTTTGATCAATTGAATATGAGGGTTAGACTTGTAGTTACCCATGATATTGTTTGATACCGTAGCAGTGTCACATAAATTTGAAGGGTTTCAGGACAAAATGAGACATAATCATCAGATTTTAAAACCTGGCTAAAATTTGCCTTTTAGAGCTACCGACAGCTGCATTCTAATAACAAAAACATCTTTTAAAATGGAAAAACAAACACTTTTATCACTGGGTTAAACATACAATTTGCAAATGGCATGTGTCAATGTTTGGCCCTGAAACCCTCCATTTGTAAACCTATAAAACGCAAACAGTGGTATAACATTAAAAGAACCCAGTTGCAACTTTGCGCTATCTGTATTATATATCTGTTTAAAACAATTATCTTCAGGCATGAGATAAGATAAGCCATATCACAGTTGACCCAGTAACCTAGATAACAGCTTAACTCAAACTATTGGAGCCGGCCACATCAAAAACAATTATCATTAACTGTTATGCTTGTTGAGGGACTACTGAGCTGGAGTCATTTTAATGTGTACTTTCATCATGTTTATGGCTCCCTAAAAATATTGTTCTTTGTTGAAAATATTTACCCGTTGTTTCTTGCTTATTTCAGGGTACATGCTGATCTATGATATGCCATGGATTTTTAATGGTGAGCTTAAAGGGATTTTAAAAAATCCTTCTATCAATAGTCTAACTTATGTTGTGCCAAATGTTCTTTCATTAATATGATATTAATATTTGAAGTTTTAGCATAATTGCAATGTCATCTTTATTACAAAGCTGCATTCTTTAACTCTTTAAAGTTGTTTTTAGCATTGTTGGTGTTGCTATTATGGTAATGTTTTTAGTATCATTATTGTTAATACATCTAGTTTTACTTTATTGCCACAATCATTGTAATCACAACTTATTTCAATATAAATCTATCTGTAAAAGTTATAGGTATTTTTTTTTTAAATTGTAGTTAGAGGAAGAGCAGAAAGGTAAAGAGGAAGAAGAGAGCACTGGATAATAATATGTGAAACAGTAGCAATGATTGAATGGTTGTCATGGTGGAGGGATAGTTAAATCTGTGATGTCTCCTCTTGTGTCTTTGTTTACAGCTGCCTGGAAAATTGTCAAGGCATGGCTGAGTGCTGAGGCAGCTGCCAAGATCAAATTTGTCACCAAGTCTGATGTGCAGACGTATGTCTTAGCAAAAGATCTTCCGGATTATATGGGCGGGACTGTGAGTATCTTATTCCTCATTATTATCTGACCAGTACCAAAATCAATTCTTAAATTTCTAACTCTAAGCCGTTGAGTTTGTTCTGCAGAGTATAATTTTGTTGCCTTAAAGGTGAGCAGGATAGCAAGGTTCTTTTTTTTTTTTTTTTTTTAATATACTAGTAAAATGCCTGCAATTTTGCAGGTTATTGTAAAGAATGTAAGTATGGACTCTTAAACAATTAAAATTAATGTTCTGGATCTTTCTTTTCGTTGAAGGCTTTATCTATTTATCTACATGAATATTGTATGTGTCCACTTCTATACCTCTCTCTCTGTCATATCTCTATTTCTTTTGCTTTGTACATGTGTGTCACCCTTTCTCACTTTCTCTTGAGGCCCTAAATAACCAGAAAAGTTTCTACTACCAGATTATTTTCCCTTAAATTTAGTTCAGGACCAGAGAGAGTAGAATTATTTGGTTGTTTAGGTAAGGTGCATGCGGACTGTTTTGTCTGCTTTGTTCGGGGTGTTGCAAAATTACGAAGTCGTGCATGGTCGCTGTGGTGTCTCTCTCTCTTTCGTTTTGCTTGATTCGCATGTATAGCAATAAACGAAAAAACAACAAAAATTTCTCAATGGTTTAGCTATAAAATGATCAGACTTAAGTACATGTCCCTGGAAAGATGAATTACTCTATCTATCAAGACCAAATTGATGCTTTTCAGCCATTTACCTGACCTGTGGCTGATAGCAAAAAATTTCTCTATTTTTTTATGTAGGGTATATTTTATTCTTGGAGGGATTGAGAGATTTCAGTCTTTAAGTGTGTAGTGCTCTAACAAAATGAGTCAACTTGGCTAATGTCTAAAGTGAGAAAATTGACATTTTCTATCAGTGTCAAAGATTTATTAAAATTTTGTAGGTATATTTTGAAAGTTTATGTATTTTGTCATATGCAACAATAATGCTTGCTAGAAGTAAGATATTCAGCCAGAGAACAAGTGAGTGATCTTGATAACTTTTTTTTTATTATGAAGTCTGTAAACTTTTCATTTTTATGAGAATAGGCCTTACTGATCCACAATCTTTCGAATGTAATAATTTGAGCCATAACCAAGATTTCAAAATAGTCTTTTCACTATCTTGAGGGGGTTTTAAGGAGCTTTTCAGCAGTGCACAATACAAAATAATGGGCCCTTACATATTATTAATGAGGCTTGTGTTATAAATAGAGATGATAATATTCAAAACAAATATTTAAAGTCTTTTCATTATAGTTCATATGGTTTAATACATTAGAACTTTTTACAAATAAGCTTTTGAAAGTCAGAATGAAGCCACAGTATCTATATTTTAAACTGTGGCGTGACTTCATTTGAATGACCAAAACTGTATTGGAAAGTTAAACTATTTATTTTTTACATTTTTACAGGATATATTCACATATTATTATCAAAGGGGACTGGCTAGTGAACGGTTATACCCAGAGGAAGACATGAAGAAACAGGACAAAAAGGTGAGACTAAGAAATATTCTAAAGGTTATACTGACGCTGCTTTTCCTGATATTGCAGAATAGATAATATCATTACCCGATAATAACTGAAATTTCTTGAAATCCTATAAGGTCAATTCTTCAATTGCCAAAACTTCTTTGATAAGGAGCTATTGTGAGAACATAAAACAACTGCCCATGCTCCTGAATCAACTCAAGCTTTCTCTCTTTTTTTAATAACCTTCAAAATTGTTTCTAATTTGTTTTGTTTTGTCAAATTTGTCAAATTTTCTTGCAGCAAATGGCTCTTTTTTTTTGTCTTCCAAGATGCAGCCTGTGGCTTTAAGTGTCATGATATGTCTTTCTAGCAATATACCTGAAATGCTTAGTTTTTCTTTTTGTTTTTTTTTTTAGTACTGTTCTTTGTTTGATTTTGCAACAGTAGCATTGAGGCTTGATATATATTTGTGGGTCATGTCAATAAACTTTGTTGGTATTACCTCCAGAAGGTTTGTTAATTAAAAAAAATTAATTGTATTGCAAAAAAAAAAAAAGCGTGATGTAAACTATGCTTTGTGACAAAAGGGGGAAAAAATAAATGCACTTTTCAAAACTGTATTCTATAGGGCAAATTGTAATTCCGCATTAATTTTATTTTTCTGAAACAGGAAAAATCTAGATAATCTATTTCTTAGAAAAACTTTTGTTCTCATTATTTTATCTCTCAAGGTTCCAAGAACATTTTATGTTCACAAATTTTCTCTTATATGATTTATTGCACAAAAAAAAAAAGGCATGGGATATAAAGTCTTTAAAAAGGTGACTCTTTTAGGAGATTTTGAGAAATGAACGTACTTGACAGTTAGCTATGTGAGGACAGAAAATAATACCCTGCTATATCATCTATTTTATCAGCAGGTAACTTTCCAAGAAGCTCGAGAGCCAAGTACTTCTACAGATTCTCAAGAGGGCTCCTCCTCCACAGACCACAATGCTAACAGCAGCTCGGACAATGGCATCCGCAAACGAAACACTTCAAACAGCAGTAGTCTCAACAGAAACAATAATGCTAATGAGAAGGTAAGTGGAAAGTTATTTTTTTTTACCTCTCTGTAATAGGATGCATTAATATTTTTAGCTAGTCTCATTGATTTTCTTATTTTTTGTGCATCAAAGCCTTGGACTGTAACTTCTTCTCCTTTTATATTTTTTATGCCATTTGCATATTAGCTTTTAATTAAACTTGTGTCTTGAAAATTGTTCAGTTATGAAAAGGGAATCCTTTGGCAAACTGAATGGTTAAGGAAGGGGGATTATCATATTCATTTTTTACAGAGATCCTGATGTGACAATGGTTTGTATTCAAAACATGATAAGATTTGATATTTTTTTGTAAATCACAATGATTTTTTAGGAAAGTTACAAACATTCTTAGCTAATATCAAAACCACATGTTAATGAACGTTGCCATTGAATGCATCTTATTTTCTGCATGAAGAAAAATAGATCTTTGGCACCATTTTCTTCCCATATCTAACAAAAACATGCAATTTGAGTCCGGTGTTTTTAATTGAATGAGGAATCCCTAACACCTGCAAGGAAGTTAAACACAACTCAAGATGAAGGATAAAGATGTTAAATTTTTTTATATAATCAGGCTTTTACTAGCCAAAATAGTTACCTTAATGATTTATTAGTAACTTGACCTGCAGCAAGGCCCAAGAGCTAAGGAGAAAAAACGTGAAATGCAGAGCCTAAAATGGAAGAAAAATGGTTCCAAAATCTAGGCTAATATAGAGTCTAGATCTAGATATCTTCTATATATACCTCCAAATCTAGATTATCTTAATTAATTTTTTAGATGTAAGTCAAATTTTTAGACTCTAAACCTAAATTTTAGATCTAGATCGAGGCAGAAATGTGTAAAATGTGACATCACCGTACAAACATATTATAGACAGTTTTCTTTTTTCTAAGAAAAAAAAAAGCTGTTGCAAAGGATATATAAAATTTTTTTTTTGAATGAAGTTTATATAATTTTTTGTATATTACTGTCATAATTTACACCACTGGTAGAATATTGTTGTTTTTTTTCATGATTGGACCAGTTTTTAGAGTTTGAAACATATGTTACCTTATTGCATTAATTGGGTACCAAAATCCCTTCAGTTGTTAATGTGAATAACTTTTGAACAAATTAAGAAAAATAACCAGTTATAGGCATGCCTTATTTAGACAAAGGTTTCATGTTTTGTGTTTTCAGAAACTGACAAAAATATCTGGCTTTCCAGAACCTGGCTCTCTTTTACTAAGGTTGATAGAGAATAACTTCCAAAATAGCATCAACTGTTACTAAACAAGTTGACTTTTGTTGAATACCTTACATTATAGTTTTCAACAGTTATATCTTTATCAGTTACCAACTTTTGAAGTTCCTTGTTTTCTAACAGTTTACTATTACCGTTTGTCGTTAGGTCATATAATATTTGACCCTTAATT